>JZKD02S2083042.1:481643-502626 GCA_000966675.3 Picea glauca | reverse complement strand
TATAATTATTTTAATAATTTAAATTTATATTTATATTTTGAAATAATGATATGAATCTCTTGTGGATCTATGTTATGCATTTGCATATTTTATACGGTTAACTAATAAGTATGTATGTTATAAATAATTTAAAATGAAAATCATATTATTAATTAATAAACATATAAGGTGTAGTTGTAGATAGATAATTTTTATAATTAGATTTTATAATTCTAATAATATTAATTTATATTTATCTATATAAAAATAATGAAGTGAAATACATTAAATAAATAGTTTCTATAATTGAATTTCATAATTTTAAAAATATCAATTTGAATTTACCTATAAAAATAATGAAATGAAATATCAAATACTTTTTGTATCTTTATATCATGTATTTTTCACCACACCTCACATTATTGGTCTATATTATTGGTCTAAGTAGAGACTATTGTAATCGTGTATGTAAATAAACATTTTTATCATTTTTAGTCTAAGGATTTCATAAACAAATTTAATTTCTCTAATAACATTTAAACTTTTATCATAAGTTTTAATTTTTTAGAAGCTTCTAGTTTGAGGTTTTATGTGGCCTTATATCAAAGCCATTTTCATTGGTTGAGTTTGTTATTATATTTTTATGTTATGGTTCTCACATGTCCAATGACACTATCTCGTAATGGAAGTTTCCATGTTGGCCATGTGCCATAGCTTTGTACTATGGAAAATGAAATACCATCAACAATCTTTTTCGCAATTTTACCTCCCAAATTGTACTTAATGATAAAATCCCTAATCAAGAGGCCACAACCCAAGAGAGGATTACTAGGATGGTCACCAAAGTCACCTAAGAAACCTATCATCTTCACTTTAGGTTGGCATTCCTCCCAATCAAAGGGGGTATACCTAGTAGGATTAGTAATGCTAAGCAATGAGGAACAAGGTGAACTGAGAGTAACTTTAGTAAAACAATGTTTTTGGTGTTTTCAAGGATACAAAAGAGTTGATGGAAGGAAGTAGGGATCAATGCCAAATCTAACAAGAAAAATGGAGTCAAGTTCAATCAAAGGGGACTTATGGGGTCAAGAAGAAAACCTATCTTTGGAATTGATCTATTTCATATAAGGATTGAAAAAAAGAGACTAGAACCGAAGAAGAGTAATAATATATTAATTTAATCAACAATTGTGACCAAGGCCCTCAACACCACATTTACATAGTCCATTACATCAATAGTTCAAAATGTTTCTTTTACAAAACAAGGCACAAGCCATCAATGCCCATGAAAAATGAGATAAAATCCAATGCTCACGTGTTGGGCATATTAATGCTACTCTCATGCTCAAGGGAGCTTAGTCTTTCTCCTACCCTACTTCGACATTAGAAAATGAGCATACTAGGTGAAATCATAAATCGAGTGTAATCACCAAAAAAAATCGCATCTACACAATGACTTATTCCCTTATGTTATGTCATCATCTAAAATAAAGATACATCCAAATTGAAGTAAATATATGTTGGAATCTCAATGAAATGATGGATAAAATAAAACATGAAACCATGTGCATTATGAAATTCATGCCAAAATGGCATGCACAAATACAACCCTCTTCTATCGAAGATTGGATAGGGTCGGTATATAGATCATTGGTACAATAAACTTCATGATACAATCCCATACTTTCTTATGCAACATCAACATTACTTCCCTTAAGAAACCAAGGTGTAGGGGGATCAACACGATTAATAAAAATGTCATGGCCATCACTCGAGCAAGATGTATATGATGTATATGAGAAATGAGACAAAATTCCATCTTTAGAACAAAAACAATTAAGACTTCTTATAGGGGTTTGAATACTTATTTTTATGGATGGAATTTTCTACAAAACAACTCATCATAAAAGGTTTGTTAGGACATGTTGTTTTTTTATATCAAAAATAGTATTTTCAGCTAGAGATGCATGCAAAAAATAATAAGAACAAAGAGGAAAATGTGGTTGGAAATTCATGTAATTAAAACCCTATTATACAATAAAATTCCAAACTACTAAGCCACATTTTCCGATTGAAAAATCATACATAATTTCACCAATTAGAGAAATGTTTTAGGTCTAAAATGGACTTCCTAAGGAAAATAATAAAATAATAGTTAAAATAATAAAAGAAGAATTATGAATATTCAAAGGGAAAGCAACAAAACTACTTTTTTAATCATGTTTTCAAATTATCTCTTTATAGGTTTATGCAAATTGTAGGTGTAGGCACTCATTGGATGCAAAATTAAATAATGCATGCAAGAAATAACCACACTGCCCTCTTTTGATAGAAACACAAGGAAATAAATTGGGCCCATCAAAATTATGTAGAGTGGGTATGTGTTGAATGTGTAATTTAATTATGCATCCAATGAGTGCCTACACCTAAAACTTGAGTAACCCTATAAGCAAATGAGACAAAAATATGATTTAAAAGGTCTTTTTTCTTTTCCCTCCAAACATATTTACCCTTATGATTGAAATCATCATCTTCAATCATATTGGTTCCTTTAAATTTGGTTTTGATAGTACATTTTTTATTTTGAAACCCATTTTTGTCCTCAAATTTCCCCTAGTAAAGGAATGAGGAGTAAAATAGTTGGAAAACTTATGTATTTTTTGCATCACAAATATGCTCGTTGCATTGGAAAAAATTATACAACAACTCATATGACATGGCTGAATATGTTTCAACAAATCCTCCTTAGAGATGAGGTTACATTACTAGAAAAATCTACATAAATATCTTCACAAGGTTGCCCAAAATATGCATCCCAAATAGGGATATATGGCTTAAAAAACAATGAAATTTTTTTGACTCCATATTCTTAATGTTAGACTAACCATAGAATTAAAAATCTACAATTTTGTCTATCGACACATCAAACAAATTTACCAACTTAACCAGAAATCTTTGTAGTTCTCATTTAATATAAACAAAAACCTTAAAATCGATCCTCAAAACAAAAATTCTTTGAGGTTAACATCACAACTTGCTTGAAATAGTAGCCTAGAAAACCGACATCATTGTGAACTAAAAATACAATCCTTTTATGCCATGTCCTAAATAACTTACATTATTGTAAAATAAATTGAAAAAAAAAAAAAACTAATAATAATAATAAAAGGAAAGAACAAATATAGAGAAACAAAATTTAAAAAGAGAAAAAAAAAAATTTCCCAATAAAAAACATAGAAAAATGAAGTAATCATTTTGAATTAAAAATATAATAATATTTTTAAAAAGACGGAAAACTACCAAAACCTCAAATTTTAAAAAAGAAAAAATGAAAAAAAACAGAAAAATTAAACAAAATTTTAAAGAAGGTAATTTTCAGACTATAAAAAGCACAAATTTAATCAAAAAGTGAAACACATTTTTTAAAAAATGAAAAAATGAAAAATAATTATTAAAAAACAAAAGTTAAAAATAAATAAATTTATAAAAGTTATTATAAAAAAATAAATATTTTTTTTTTTTTAAATTACATTTTAAACTATTAAAAAAATTGTAATTATTGATGATAATGATGATGATGATTAATTCTCATTGAGACCAATTGGTTTACTAGAATTTAAGAAGATAAGAGATTACCTCAAATTCTTTAAAATTGTATTTCTATGCTCGAAAAGAATTGAGAGAAACGTTCCAAGATCGCCATAGTTTTGATGACTTAAGAGGTTAGGAAGGTCAGTAATGTAGAAGATATTTTTAAATTTGGATCTAATATGTGTATAGGCACGAAAATATAGGAGGATTTTGTTTTCATCTTCTACCCACTTAGTGTCACAAAAGTGACGTATTGTCTCATACCATGATGTTTTGGGACTTGTTCAACACCTAGTTTCATTATGTAGATTGTAAGAGTTTGTTCATATTTTAGCAATGTTGATTTTCTTCTTTGCATTTTTCAAAACTGAGAGGTAATTTTTATCTTATAAATTAGGTGGCCATCTTCTTGTAGTATCATAATTTGCTTTTATCCATTAATTATTTATCACACCACATGTTCTCCTTAAATTTAGAAGTGATAATAATTTTAATATTATTGATATTCTGCATGATGGATTCTTCGTGTATTCCCCAACTATTTATCCAAGATTTGGCATATTTATGCCATCCCCACGTGAGATTCTAGTGGTTTTGGATAGAGTTTGAAGTAATTTTGGGGAGCCTCTTGTCATTCAAAAAATAAAATTAAAAAATAAATAATATATATATATATATTTAAATAAATACAAACAAAACAAATATAAAAAGAAAACACATAATAATAAATAAATAAATAAAAATGAGGTATGTGGTGTTAGAGTGTGACTCCTGAAATCGCCTTTTGATACAACATACCCCATTCCCTGCACCCAACAACCCACATTCCCTCCATGTCATACCTCCTCCCACACACGACCCTCACCCTCCACCCATCGCATACCCTCCCCGCCCCTCCATTACACAGCCCAAGCTACTCCACAGGCTGTAGAACATAGGGGTGGGGAGGGTAGGGAATGGGTAGAGGGAGGGGGTCGCATGGGAGTTGTGACCCTCTCCATCCACCCATACCCTACCCTCTTGGCCCCTCCACTACGTATCCTACATGATTTGCAAGACAAATGTTGACCTATGAAGCGACGTAGGTTGCGTAGCAAAGGGGATGGGAGGGTAGCAGATGGATGGAGGGTAGTGACTATGATGGGAAGGAGGCGGTGTTATTGCACAAGTTTTAGGTTGGGAAAATCCCTGACCGAACTACAAAATGGTGACAACATTTAGAAGACCTACGTAATGTCACCTTAGGCTAGTATTCCCATCACTTTAGAGATGTTAGAATCACCTCAAGATGGAGAATTCCGGTGACCCTGGAGGAAATGAGATGGAAAGTCAAGATATGAAGGGAAATCTCCCTATAAATCAATATAAAATATTTGGAAAGGCTTGTGAAAGAGTCTTGGTGGTAGACAATGGTTTCCAAGAGATAACAACAGCTCCAAAAAATGGCGTACCTCCCGAGACACAAGAACAAGTCAAATATATATGTATAATGTTAGGTGGAAAAAAGATATAGGATTGTTTTCCCTAATTGAAGTAGTAAAAAATGATGTATATTAGCGATAAAATGACAATGATATCTGCAAAATATAGTTTCTTAAAGCTTAACAAAAAGTATAAGTGATAAGCTACCAAATGACTAGTTTAGATCAAGAAGATAGCATGAAACTTTAGCAACAATGTAAGTTTGTTGGAAACAAGTTATGTCAAAGTAATTATCATCCTTATGGCTATCAAAAAACATTTATTACAAAAAATAAATCAACTGTCAAAACTTGCCAATAATCCACCCAAAAGGTGCACTAGTCTTAGTAGATTACTATGTCAAACTTTTAGCAATTGTCCATGGTTGAATAACAAGTTATAAATGAATTTGTGTTAGGGTTTTTGTAGCCCTAATGATTGTAGATGAAGTTTTATAACATCATCAAGAAATACTTATCCAATTAAGATGCCCTAGTGGCTATGAAAATCCTAGAACATCAAGAAGAGATTGCAATTTAAACAATTTTATTATCTCATTTTTTCTTGTATCCCAATGCAACAATTTTATTTATACAGTGAAAATTTTAAATGATTAGTTTTTTAACTATTTGGCTATGGAGGCAAAGAATTATTCAACTATACTAATTCCTTGTGGGTGTAAACCCTCTTACTCCCCATAGAAAGTAAAGCTAACTAGGAAGTGCTAGGAGGGTGTAAGCCATTTTACTTCTCCTAGAACTACCTTAAGCAACAAATTATTTCCAAAAAAAATATTGATGAGCTTAGTGGTGTTGTATTCACTTATACTCCCTTATAAATTCAACTAGTTAACCTTGCAACCAAGAAAAATATATCATAAAAAGATAAAACCCTTCACCTAGAGCAAGACTTTACAAGAGAAACCTCCACTTTACTAAGAGTTATCCACAAATATGTAAGAGAAATAGTCCAGAAGAGGTAGTGCATCATTTCCTTCCACCAATAAAAAAGTAAACCATGAAAAACACAAAAGAGAGAGAAAATTCCCAAGAGTAGTGAAAATTTCAGTCAAGTACTTCTCACAATGGGAGCGTTTTTTTTTAAAATAAGATTCAAATGATCTCTATTTATACAAAATGTTTAAAACATAGTTTTTCCATGTATGTTAAGGTAAAAATTAAGATAAGGAGTCAACAAAACTTATCTTACCCCTTTGCAAAAATAATAATATTGAACTTTTACATTGCACATGAAATAAAAAAATCGGAGTAACACGTCACCCATCTAGGGAGACATGTTTACACTTTTCCAAGTTGTTGGAGAAGAACGTGGAGGTATTTGGGGCTCCCAGAGCCTCTTCTTCATGCATCATGGTCTCTTCCTTCAATCAATGCCTCATCTATTCAAATCATTCCAAGTTTTAATGAGAAATAACTCCATCACAACCAACCCTATCCCTAGGTGACATCAAGCCCCAAAGAGTGACATTTTTCCCCTCCTAGGAAAACTGTTTGGCATGTGAGGGATAGGAAAGGTCCTCCAAGGTGTATTATAGTCCTACAAAGGAAAGTCATCATGATCCAACATGTGTTCCCTTGTCATCCAACATGTGGGATTCAAGCCCCATGGAAGCCCAAGGTAGGCTTGTTCTCCCAAAATCGGTCACTAAACAAGGCCCTGGAAAACAAATAGGTATGTCCTCCAACGATATAAAATATAAATATCAAGGAAACTGAAAACCAAAATAAATAAACAAGGAAGATAAGAATGTGCATTAAAACTACCTCATCAAATTAAACAAGTGCTCAAAAACCCTATACAATTGACCAAGTTTAGGTATGGGAGGGGTGTCATGAAAGTCCTATTAGGTAGACCAAAACCCTCAAGTAGAGGATGCTCCCAAGGGTGCCACTTCAAGGTCATGTAGCCGATGATGAGGTATATAGTGGGTTAGAATTTATAGTTCAATGAGTTTCATGACATACAATACCTTGTATTATCACATTTATGGGTGGCATTGTAGAGGGTGTGTTGCACCTTCGTCTTCAATGCAACCTTTTTCCAAGCCCAATTATTTCCATTTATTAATTAATTAATTATCCAAACACGTGTCCACTCCCAATAGTGAATCGATTATCTTGGGTGGTAGTAACACAATGTCACTTGAAATAAGAGGTCAACAAAGTTCCATTGGGGTAGCCATCAATGCATTATAATTCTATAGTGTTAGTCTTTCTTTCAAGTGAGATATTTCTTATTTGTTTGATATTTTGCAAGCCTTCAATTATTTTGAGAGAGGCATTTCATCATTCTCAAGACCTTTCTAGGTGAGCATATAGAAGGTTTATATTTTAGTCTTTCATCTTTTTCCATCCACCATCCCCCTAAGCCTTCAACCCCTTCTTCCCATGAAATGAGGTACATTTCCTTCTTGGGTCACTAAAGTGAAAGGGCCTAGAAGAGGGCAATGTAATGGGAAATAAAATGAACATAAAGTGATAATTATGGTCGGGAATGGTATGATGAACCCTCAAGGGACCCCAAGTTGCACCCCTTCCCCAAAAGTTGGCCACTTACTAGGAAATCGATCAAACTCACCAAGGTGAAACATGGTCAAAAGCATAATGTCCAATGATACATTCTATAATCAAAAGCAACTTCAATACAAAATCCTTAAATGCCTCAAATATTGGGGTTATTACCTGCTAAAATAATTGACTTGTACTGCATGGAACAAGACCCACGTGCGTTCCAGAAGCTAGTTGGTGTGGTGGATTCCCTGATGATGGATCCTGTTATCACCCCATAAATTATGGGAATCAATTGATGAATTGGATATTATGGATATTATCTGTATTTAGTGCTTTTATTGGCAATTGATTTTTCATTTTGCAAATAATTTGAAAAAAAAAGAAAAGAAAAGAAAAAGAAAAGAAAAGAAAAGAAAAGAGGGCATAAAAGAATTGAAAGAAAAGCCCCATTGCAATAATAATAACTTGGTCATACCTTTCAAGCATGGCCAAGTTCTTTTAAATTTAATGTTGCTAGGTTAGTGAATAAATCTGACCAGACTATCTAATCCTGGTCAGATAACCCCTAGGTTAGATTAGTGAATAAATCTGACCAGACTATTTAATCCTGGTCAGATAGCCCTTAGGTTAGAGTAATTTCTTAACCCAACAGTTTAATCTGGGTTAATTGTCCTAGGAAGATAGGTTAGCATGTAGGTCAGCTTTTTTATTGTTCAAGTCCATTAAAACCAACTGGAAATCAAGATTACACCATGTTCCAAATGCTTAAAAAATAATTTGTTCAAAGTCGCATGGTGGTGTTCCTTGTAAAATTGAAGAAAAACCCATAAAATGGCTTTATTCTAAGTTTTCCCCAAGTGCATACGACATCCACTCCTGATCTATGCTTCTTGCACTTATCAACGGTCTCAATCATGGCGCTAAGATCTACGGCTCACAGTGCATTCCGGAACCCCCCGACCATTCTGCCTTTAAGGGGGTGGGGGTCCGGAATTGGAAATAACATGGGCACAAATATAGACGGCCCAGAATGGAGCGCTTAAATCTACGGTCCACAC
Organism: Picea glauca; assembly: GCA_000966675.3. Lineage (NCBI taxonomy): Eukaryota > Viridiplantae > Streptophyta > Pinopsida > Pinales > Pinaceae > Picea > Picea glauca. The sequence goes on along the minus strand of JZKD02S2083042.1, from coordinate 494,006 downwards.
TCGATTCCGGACCCCCCCGTCCATTCTACCTTTAATGGAGGGGGGGGGTCCGGAATGGATATTAAAGAGCGCACTCAGATCTGCGACCAGGAAACAAGCGCACAAATCAATGGATCACAATGGATTTTGGCCCCCCCCTGGTGTCTTTCTTTTAACCCAGGGTGGGGGGGTCCGGGATGGATATTTCCCTTCGGCGGGCCCCTGGTCATGTGTGACGTCAGCCTATTGGTCCTCAAGTCCCATCCCACACATGCTTTCTGACAACCCCGTCACTCATGGACGTCATCCTCCACTGAGTCCACTTGTTCCACTTGTTCTCGGGGTCGTGTCCCATCCCATAACTGCTGTCAGTCCCTACTATCAGTCCTTTACCCTTTCCACTCATGATCAGCCCCTTATGGCGACTTTCACTTCCCATCACCTCCAATCCCAAGCAACCACGTCAACCATCCGTATATTTAGGCCATCGTCACCTGCCATATCACCCCCAAGTGGCTCATTGTCCATTAATAACTGGCTAATATACCCGTTGTCATGCTGACCATTTTCCCGCGTCCAACCAACCCAGTTTTAAATAAAACTACCGTTTACCCTCTTCATTGACTATTCGCCCATCGCACCAGAAATTTTTACTATTATGCCTCCATTGCTTTTCCGCCACCTTCATCTACAGTCAGTATACCCCACTAACATCGTTTTATTGCAGGTACAGTTGCTGAAATGGTGTCAAAGCCAAGACAAGTGGAAGAAGAAGAGAATCCTTTTCTTCCTCCCCCTGTCGACTTGGACAAAATTCCCTTGGTCGATAAAGATTGATTGATCGCAGATACCATTTGTGACTTCAAATTTTTGGATCTTCAGTCATGGCTCCGGGAGGTGTTCCTGGACAAGAGTGAGGAAATTGGACTCTGGGAGTCCAATTTTCCCCTATATCTCTTTCCCCAGATTCATCATTTCCCAGAATTTACCCTCAAATTCCAAGCCCATTACATCCCCGACCAGAAGGCCATCGTCTCTTCATCTAGAGACATCCTTTTCTTCATCACTCCCGAAGATATTGACCAGATGATGCAAATACCCCATGTTGAATCTGCGTCCCCATTCAATTTAGAAATCCTCACTGAGTTATATCAGAAAATGACCTTTCCTCAGAGAGCTTAGATATTTGAGATTTTCCTCCCCACTTCTGCTCAACTCCCTTCCACCAACCCCCCTTACCCTTCTTCCATGTTCTCCACCAAAGGAAATCAAATCATTTCTTCCCTGTGTGCCCTGCTTGGTTACTATTCTGATCAATGGGTAGATGAGCCCATCCTGGGTTTTCTGTCCATTTTCTTACATGATGAAAAACCCACAATGCAGTTCGACTACAACACCTTCTTGGCTGATAATATTCACGAACAATTCGTAAATTTTGGCACAGAGGGGATGTTCAGATATTCTTCTATACTGGCGTACATGTTCGTTTATTTTCAAGCTGACAGATTCGGTTTCTCCATGCAGAAGATGGATGCAGACGGAAGGCCCCAGCCAGTCACTGCATGGAATTCTCTCCTGAAGCATAACTCCACAGAGTATAGCTTCAAGGTTTTCATTGATCTGTTCTATCACTCGGTGGTAAGCATGCTGAGCGGTAGGCCTGAGCCACGAATAAATGAAGAAGTCCAGAGAATTCTACACCTCTCGGACAATGCAAAGACAGGAGACTCGTTCCTGTATCAGAATCACACTGAGATCCGATTTTTCGGGTGCGAATTGGCACCCTACAAGCTGCCAAAATATGTACCAATAAGAATTTTTTCATTTGAATATATTAGGCAGATAATGAATTCAGATGACATTCATTTTGTTTCCCTGAAGAAGAAGCAGCAATTGCGAATCAAGGGGCAGATTGGTTCTTTCATCTGCAATAGTCGAGGCGTAGGGGAAGAAGCACATCGAATGTTGAAGGAGATGAAATTCTTTATGAGTTTCACCTGGCACTATGATCCATGCAGGATCATTTCAGAAATGAGGGCGAAAAATAAGAGTGTCGCGTATGCTCATGAGTCTAAGCCAGAGATCGAGAAATTTGCTAATCAGATAGTATGGGTGCCCGACACTCTGATGGACGTGGAACAACAAGTTGAAGTGGAACATCAGGTTCCCTCGATGAGTGTGCCACCCACTACCACACCTCAGGTCCCCAAGGAGAAGAGGCCCTGACAAGAGTCGTCTCCTCTTGTAACAGAGGTGTCATCAGAGGAGTTCAAGATGCACACTAAGAGGCCAAAAACAGTTTCAACGCCCGGCGTGACAGTAGAACAAGAAGTCCTGACTACCACAGTAGCTACCACAGGGGTCAAACCAGTCATTCTACCTTTTAGTTTGAGCTAGCATAAGGAAATCACAACAGCAATACCGAAAAAATCCACGGATTCTCCCCTGGGTACTCATCCAAGTAAAATTGGTCCCAAGTTGGGCATTTTTGAAAAGTATGAATTGATCAAGAAGAAAAACCAAACCCTCACTAGCAGCACTTATGCCCAGTTCTGGAAGCAGTCATCCACAGCTCAGCATAGGATTCTTTCAGCCTTTGACACTGAAAAGGGTGGGATGCACATGGCCTACCTCCAAGCACAGGTACCTGATCCCAAGGTTATTTCAGATTACAAGAGGGCCACTTTCGAGTTCCAAGAAAAAGATGTGCATCTAGCAGATCAGATGAATCTACACAAACAAACAAGGGAGATGGTTTTTCACACATTGGCCCACGCTTCAGCTTCTTCAGCAAAGTTTCAGGTGTCTTTGAGCAATGCTCAGACACAACTCAAGCTGGAGAAAATATCTTCTTTCGCGAAAGACAACAGAATCAAGACGTTGGAGGAGGTAGTCCTCAAGATCGGTTATGACCTTGCGAACGTCAAGGCTGCTGAAGAGATGATTAAAAATAAAAATGATGACATCTCATCCTGAAGAAAATAGCTTAAGATCCCACCTACAGAGGACTCACAGGCAAAGGAGATAACAGAAAATGAAGGTGAAAAGGATGAGATGCTAAAGTTACTCATGGAGCAGAATGCTCAGCTAAAGGAGATGGAGGCTGAGATGGAGAGACTGCTAAAGGAGAAAGAGAAAACGAAGCAAATGGAAGGAATCCCATTGAGTGTTATCCCAATTGCAGGTTTGAGCATAGCACAAGTGACATCGATACCATCTGCAACACCAGTGTCACTACTAGAAAGAACAACAGACCTTGCCAAGTCCATGGAGAAGATGAACCTGCAAGAGACAAAAATCAAAAGGCTTAAGAAAGAAGTGGAGAACCTCCAAGAGCTCAAGATTTCTTTCCAGACAAGCCTATCCAAAGAAAAACAGGTAAATGAGCATATCAGGAAGGAGTTACAGCAGCTCCAAAAGCATACCATGGGAGGGAAGACTTTGGCTGAGGTCAAAGAGATTGTGTGGACATATATTACCAAATCTATAAATGAAATCTAGACAATGATTCAAATCATGTTTGAACAAAATGAGTTTCTTCAGAGGAGAAAACAGACAATTGAGAAAAACAGAGTGGAGCTGGGAGACATGCCATCACAAGAAAATGAGATTATCAGGTTCCTGAATTCCAAGACCAGAGAGGAACTAGAAGAACTAAAGATTGAGGATAGAACATAAACTATACTGGAGGTTAAAAGGGTTTTAACCAAGAGAGGTCTAATGCTTCATCTTGAGGAAAAAGTTCAAGTCATGGATCAGGGAGTACATAAGTTTTTCAATAAGATAGATGTTCTCCAAAAGAAAGGCCTACGTAATCTGAAGGTCATTAATGACAAAATAATGACACTCCCTGACTACAAGAAGAGGTTGACTGAAGTATCTAAGGACAGTTCTAAGTTTGCAGGGATACAAGGGAGAATCACAGGCAAATCATTCATGGATGCCCTCCAATTGGATATTAGTATCCAACACGAGATTAAACACATATTCATCATCAAGCCTACATTTGCTAAGTATACAGACATGGATGAAGTGTATCGGAGATTACTTAAAGTCACAGTGCCAAATCATCTCAGATGGGAAGAACTTTGTGTTCTACTAGATTAGCAGATGAGTTGTCACTATCCAGTCACCTATCCAGTCATAAGAGGTTGCGAAGGCACCTCGGCAACGACCTACCCCATAAATTTCCGCATGCAGTTGTACTGAGTCATCAAATAGTTTTTGATTAGTTAAAGTAGTTATACTAAAAATAGAATGAGCACGTCCTGATCAGCTGTGATAGGAACGTTTGTAATCTGAATTATAAATACTTCTACTCTCAAAGTATTGAGGGTTGTTGATTCGCACACCCTATTGCTATCAAACTATACTATTTTTGAAGAGATCTGCCATTAATAAAGAAGAGGAACTTTTACAGGATTCTTGCGTATGTTCACTGGTGATGTTGATTTTCTAAGTTGAATGTTTTTCTTTCTTTATAATAATTTTGTTTTCTATAACTAATCTTTATGAATAGCGTAACGTTGCAGGATTTATCCTCGATACCCTATTTCCAATTCTAAAGATTTAAATGTTTATCTTCTAATATCTTCAATTAAGAAATTCTTAATTGCTTGTTAGTTGAAGTTATTTTCCTTATCTTTTCTTCTGTCCATCATTTTAATTACTAAAGATCCAGTGAGTGTATTATCTCACCCTGTGAAGATTTTGTTTGGCGTTTCTGGTTGTATCTCATATCTAATTAAACACAGACCCCATAGCCCAATGCATGTGTAGACTGTCTCAACCAATTTAAAAAACTCTTTGACAACAAAACCAATAGTTTTTTTACCTAGCCTAATACATGAAATTAAAAACAAAGCTAAATCATATAGAGAGATCCCTCTTTGAAGCTGGAACGGCTAGATCCCAGCTTTAAAAGCGGTTGGATAAGGTTACCTTTGTAGATTTCTTCTCTTTCAACCTCTAAGAAATTTACCAAGTGCTAACAAATCGAAGGTGTGGTGGTAGATTGGTGTTCCATATGTGCAAGTGGACACTGCTAGTCATGTAGTCTCTTGACACTCCATCTCTGTAACCTAAGGGCCTCATGACATCATCTCCTTAGTTATCCCCCAAAATGGAGATAATAGGAAGCATCTATGGGGTGCATGGGTTGTTAGGTGGGCACAATGGGGTATGTGGTCTCTGAGGGAAATTCCGGGAATTTCCCTTCATCACAACATACCCCATTTATATTTATATTTTTAGTTTATTATGTGTTTTTCCTAATTTTGTTTTGTTTTTATTTATTTATTAAAATTTCTTTTTTTTCAAATTTCAATTTTTCAATGTATTTTTTTTATTTATGATTTTTTTAATAATTTACAATGTAATTTTTTTAACTTTTATTTTTTAATTTTTAATTTTTCTTTTATCTTTTATTATTTTTATATTTTCCTAATTGAATGGTCTAATTTTATTTATTTTTTTTAATATTTTTTAAAACAATTTTTTTTAATTCTTTTTAATGCTTTTTCATTTTGAATTAAATGTACTTTTTTTATAGTTTTATTATTTCCTTCTCTAAAATTTTGTTTTATTTCTCTATTTTTTCCATTTTTTCTTTTCTAAATTTAATGTTTTATTAATTTTTCCATCTTTTTAAAAATATATTATGTTTTTCTAATTCAAAGTGCTCGTTTTTTTTTTTATGATTTTTTTTGGATTTTTTTACCTTTATATTTATTATTTATTTTGATTATTATTATTATTTTCTTTTTTCCATGATTTTGTTTACAAGAGTGTTAGTTTTTCATGCCATGGTCTCGAAAGCATTACAAATTTAAGGCTAAAAAAATAAAAAAATAAATCTACCACTTTTAGCACCAGATTTTGATTCATAGGTTGATTTCGTTGTTTTAGTTCACAACAATGTTGGTTTCTAAGTCTATGGTCTGAAACAAGTTGTAATGTTAACCCCAAACAAAAGGGAGTGCAACTCCTCACACACCTTTTCATTTTGGGGGTGGATTTTAAGGTTTTTGTTTGGAAAAATATTGGTTGTGGAAGCCATGATTTCAACCAAGCTATAATTTTAACCCCCCCACGAAATAAGGGGTGATGGTGGGAGCATTATGTTTTTTTCAAAGGTTGCTTTTAAGGTTTTTGTTTGCAACTTTATAGAGATCTAAATTCTTGGTGGAAAAATGTGGTAATTATAACCCGAAAAAAAAGGTTGATTTCATAAGCACCTTTCTTCGATCCAATAGCCTATTTGTTGTTTTTGATGCAAAAATATGGGTATTTATAGTTAGATTTCTCACTTTCAAATCAGAATTCTCATTCATTTCGTAACATTGTTATCATTATATTCATAGTAAAAAGGATCCCCATAATGTTTCCAATGATCCCACTTCCTATCATAATAAAAAATATGAAATGTGATGTCTATAACTTTGTGCCCTAGGGTACCATTATCTTCATCGAATGGATGGGTGGTGCAAATATTACAATCCTAAACCTTTTGGAGAGGAGAATTAAATGCATGGGACTTCCCCTTTCAAGGTATTCCATGGAAGAACAAGGTGCTTCCTCAAAAATGTATTTTTGATGTGCTTGGTATTCAATGGACAAATGAGAAGAGTCTTCATTATTTTTTTATTCAAGTAGAGGTGAAATAAAATCTTCCATGGTTTCATCATATTCAAGAGGATATTGAGGAGCCTCTTCAACAATATTCTATTTGTTTATCACATTGTACATTTTCTTGATCCTTTAAACTATAGGTATCCACTGCTCATAATAATTAGGCCTCCATTGATTGAAAAAATCTTCAACAAAACCTAGAAAATATGATATTTATCATCTACCAAGATGTTCAAACCATTCCCTTCCATTCATTTTAATACTACATACAAGAAATTATGTCAAAACATATTCATGAATAATGTTATTACCTAAAATGAATTACATGAATGATAATGTGTAGTATGACTAAATAATAATGTCCATGGAACTTTGTAATTGACCTCTCATGCACACTTCGGTGACTAAAAGGGAACCTTGGGATACTTGATAAATGAATAGGAGAAAATAAATCATCCAGCTGATCCATTAGGATCCCCACAACTAATCCAATAAGAGAATATCAAATTATACTAAAAAAAAATTCACATCGAAGAGCTCATTGATATATTCCCAATGAAATTTGAATGAGGTCAATCTTAAACCGTATGCAAAAGATGTGTCCTACTAAAGCTAAATCGAAAAATGAAAAAACCCACATATGGTATAGTGTTCATGCCATATTGCTAACTAGACCTATACAAAATTTCCGTGCATGATCCAATCACATTTTTACACATGGACAAATCAGAAATGAAGAAATGGGTTTGTTTTCCTTCAATATGTTTTCCAAAGCCTTTCCATATCTGATTAAAAATTATGGAGATTGTTTTTTAAAACCAATGTTTACCCAAATCCCAAGTAAAATAGGATAATTCCATGGATGTAAATTTTAAAAACTATTTGAAATCTATTTTAAAACCTTTCACATATCATGCCAACGAAGAAATGCAATACATGGTATACATTCCTTTTATCGTATCCTCAAGGGAAAAATATATATGATGAAGGATCTTCTTCATAATACGTTGAAGGCGAAGAAGATGATAAGCATACATTGTTGTTATAGCATCAATTTCCACCAAAAATGCATTGATGGCATGTGTGTCTTTTTCCTTTTCCCATTTGCAAAAATTGATCCCGTTTCCTCCTCTGGATTCATCAAAAACAAAATTGACATATGTTTTCCCCACTTGGCATGCAAGGCATGTACATACATGTGTTACTCTATTGTAGGGAATACACACCTTAATGTTTCTCAAAAAATTAATAGTTTTTGTATTTTGGGGTGGGTTTCACTTGTCCCTCGGTTCCTAACCCCCTATCTCATGTACACAATTGCTTGTAACCACTCCATCAACTTGGAGAGGGTATAAAATGAGCGTAAGTCTAGAGAAGAAGAAGAATCATACTTGAAGAAACATAATGTTGGTGCTTTCTTGCCTTGTCTGCAATCCCTCTTTCCCTTATCGTTGATTTACTTCCTCAGACCTAGAAACCCTTGTTTCTAGACTTCATTTCTCTTCATATATTGTCTAGAAGAATCACATTCATCTTCTTTGGATTTCCATGAGTATTGAAGTAAGAGGTAATATATATGGTCAATGGCATCGGTAGAGGGATTTTTCATTGGGTTTTATAGCAATGCTCTAGTAGATATAGATGGTAACTAGCATTGTCGTGTTATTCATGAATAAGGAGACCTCTTTCCTATCAATTATTTATTTCTTAATGCATAATGTTGATGTTTAAACATTCAAATTCTTAGAACACTAATTGATCTAATTTATTTACTTCCAATCATTTTTATGACAGTTAGTTATCATATAACTACCCATTTTTAGTTGTCAGCTTGGTTGTTTGCAAGTGATCAAAGGGACTGTTTGGAAGGAGTTATGAAGCGAAAGGTTTTGATTCATGGGATCATCATTGAATGTAGGGAACCTTATATGATTCTCTCTTCCTTACTACTAGTTAGTTACTTGAGTTAGTTATTAGATCTTTTGATTGCAATTTTAGGATTGAGTTAAGTATTTAAAGGTCACTGCTATGTTATGTATTTAACCCATAGCCATAGGGGAACTTATCTGTAACAAAAGTGGCAACCATACTGGGGATTGACTCCTTTGTGGGTTAGTTATAACTGCTAGCATTAGTTCTTTCCTATTTTTCAGGAATTATTTGTCTTTAACCGAGTAGTTTAATGCTTGAGAGTCTTTCTTGTGCCTTGTTAGGACTTATGGTCCTTTATTTAAGTATTTATGTAATATCCAAGGTTCTACACATGGAATATTATGTATAAATGTGTGTACGTATGCTTACCTATGAGATAGACACAAACACAAACATTTTTCTCTAGGCACAGTTGCATACATATCCTAAATAAGAGTATTTAAACTCTTCTGAGCCTATATAGGGTTAAAGAATTGATTTTCTAAGATCTTTTAGGGTCCATTGTCTCTATGTAGCATGATGTTAGTTTCATAAATCATTCAAGTTAGTTAATTTCACAAGAAAAAGAAAAAAGAAAATAGCCAACTTCATTATTTTTTGCTCCAAACTTAGTTGGGTTGTGTGAAAGTTATTTTCTTGAATCTTATTTGTAATGAGTTGTTCTAGTATCCCTCCTTATAGTCTGAAAGTCTCTGGTTTAGAGATGTCTAGCTCTCTACCTTACTCTTAAATTTTTTGTATAGAAAAAGAAGAATTGTACATTTCTCACTTTAGTTTTTTTGCAATAAAAAGAAAACACAATAAGAAGTTTGCTTCATTCTTTATTCTTCCAATATTTACCTTTTTATCATTGAAAATAAAATTTATTTCTAAAATTATTTATTCTCCTTCATGCATTGATTTAAAATTTTTTACTTGTATTCTTGAAAAATATTGAGTTTTTGTGAGTTTGGATCATAGTTTTGTTTTGAAAAACAAAATTTTATTTTTTCTTGTTTTGAACAATTGCATTGCATTGAAAGAAAGATTAAATTAATTTTTACATTGCATATACAGTAATATATTGGATCACTCATTTGGATTGAAAATGATTACATTGCATTTACAAGTGTTCTAGAAGCACCCTTTTTACATTGAAGGATAAGCTTGTTTTTATTAACAACAATGTTCTTAAAAGTTTCCAATTATACAAAGTCTCAAAAACATTGCTAGTTTCACGTCCACCAACCTTTGCATAACAATACCTATAAAAATTAAAGTGTAATATAATAACAATTAGACTTTTGTTTGTAGGTTTCAAAAACTAGTCCATTTTAGGGACTTGGATTAGGATTGGAGAGATAACTCTCCATGACCAATGAACAATAATATAATTTTTACTTTGAGAGACTAAAATTCATTTTTTGTATAGGTATATCCAGGAGCCTCCTTTAACAAAAGAGTTAAACACAAGGTCACATGAGGAATAGTTGAGGAGATCACCCCTATGAGACTTGGTCAAGCGTAGAATATTGATCATATACAGGGGTTTTGTTAGTTCTTACACATTTCTATGAGGTAGTGTTATCACGGATTGGGGTATATATACCCTACCCACATGTTCGGTCCTGGCTGCCAACTATACCCCCTGGACCCCAACTGTGAGTTGGTATATTTAGTATCCTTTCCCAGGTACCACAAAGGTGACTCTTGGGGGTTTTCTATAGTACCTAAGGAAAAGGTTATATCACACTTTTAGTACCCCTGGAAGGTGCACCACAAATAAATAGTTTCTTGGAACAAGTACAATCATTATGTGGAGGTTGGAATAACTACTTCTAACTTCTTTTTTATTCGACTGCGAGACTTAATCAACCCATGCCATTTTTTGAAAGGGAATTTTTCCTAAGTTATTTGTACTTTAGTTTGAGGACCTAATCCACCTGAGCTAGTGTATTGAAGTAGTGTTTTGTGTGTATTATTTCCTTAGAATTGTTTTTTAGTGTTGTTCCTTTTTCATCTAGTCTTCCTCAATATTTTAGTTGGTGGCTCTCTTGAATCGTTTATTTAAAGTGGATTTCTAACCACTTTGTTGGTCTCAAAGGGTCTAGGCCTTTCTTCGATAATATTTAATTTTCCATTGTTTCCTCTGAGGCATCGACTAGACCAATCTGGTTGTTTTGTATCGACTGGTCCTATTGATAATTTGGAGACCAAGATTGCACAACTAGGCACTTTTGCACTGAAGGTTACATGTATCTCATATATCGAAGGGAAAGGCTCTGTTATACCTTGTAAACCTCCTTTAACTCTGATAGATGATCAAGTTTTAGTTCATATTTAATATTTTGAGTCAGGTAACACTGACAAACATCATCTTTGGTGGTCTGTTATGGATAACATCTCGAATGTGTCATGGATAGGGGTCCCTTCAATGCCCACTTTGGCTATAATTGGGGGAGGGATTTGAGATCCCCACCCTTATTCCTAGATGACTAATGGAACTTAAGCCATGATGGTTGCTTTAGTCAGTAGTTCTATGTCACTAATTATTGGGTCCACTCAACATTTTAGTGAAAATCCATTTTCATTGTTCATTTCTAGTGATTTTTTGTTTTAGATGGCATCTATAAACATGGTAAATGTCATGGATAGATATTTATCAATAAATAAGAACCCTGTAATGTACCTCAAATTTACCAACAAAAGAAAATTGTTGCTAGGTGCATTAAAACTTTACTTTATTATACTTGACTGATTTTTGACCAAAATCGTCTCTATCAGAATACGATGTAAGATTAAATGTATTTGTGAGACACTAATACAAATTGGTAAACCTTTCCGTTAATATGGTCCTGTAACATCCCCAAAAATAAATTATTTTTAAGTCTGAAATTGCTTAGGAAATTATTTTCATTTTTGGTAAATTTGAAATTGGAAAATTATTGCCATTTATGGAAATTCCAAATTTTGAATTTAGTTTATTGTAATTGATGATTATGACTCTTAGGTAGAGATCTGGTTTGACCCAACTAACTACTTGACTATGACACTTGTATGAAACACAATATTTTATATTTATTGCTGATGGAAAAATGGACTAGCCAGGTTAAAATCAGCTGATCATGACTCCATGAGTGGAGAACATGTTGGAACTACCTCAGGGCTGATTGTTACAAGTGGAAAATTATGAATTTCGCCATTGGCAGCCCCTAAAAATGAGGGATTTGGAAATATGAAAAAATTCCCAAAGGGGAAAAAGACCTAGGCACAAATGCTTCTGGCATATATAGCATATGGGAGGAGGCAGGACTGTAACATCCCGCTCTGGCGCACTACCAAACTTATTCTTTGAGGACACTTGCTGGCAAGTGATCTGGGTTTTGATGATGATAAAACTGTTTCCTTCATTATGATGCGTTAAATTATATGACATGATGTGTTACTATCTTGAGGTAGACAGGTGCTGCTGACTCAGTTTCATTTAGTGTGCAGGGTTTCGGACCTTGTAGATGCAGAGGCATCGGTGGAACTCGGACTCCGAATTGAGTCAGGGAGTGGATTATATGAGTTGTTTCGTTTATGATGATATTGTTTCATTTTGATGATATGTTATTGATATTATGATATGTTGTTGACATAATCTGACATGACGGTTGATGATGCAGGCTGACGATAGCTTGCCGACCAGACTCACATAAGGAGTAAAGGGGCCACACACGAGTTCTAGAGAGAGTGAGGGAGAGGTGTGGCAGCAGCCCTGCCATAGCCTGTTAGCACTCCCGCCGTGGCTCGAACTGTAGGTTAACGATTACCTAGTTCGAGAGGATCCACGATGCCGTG
>JZKD02S2083042.1:454643-481633 GCA_000966675.3 Picea glauca | reverse complement strand
TCACCTTAGTGCATTAGGTGATGTTGTTAATATCTTATTTGTTAAAAAGAAAAGAAAAAGAAAAATTTTCCTATTGTACTTCGCTATTCATAGACGTAACGAAGGGGTCGTTACAGTGTGTGTGTGTGTGTGTGTGTGTGTACAGTCATATTCTTTAAATCTAGACGAATTTCCCTATTGAATATCACTATTGAAACGAAGTAAATATAGTATAATCCTTACAATTTTATTGTATCTCATTAACAAGAAAATTTAGGAAATACACTTGAGAACTTAGAATTTCATATATATATTTTGTTATAGATCAAATACACAGGTAGCAATAGAGTTCTATGACGATTAGGTTGCCTTAAGTTAAATGAAAATGAATAGCTCAAACAATCATAATTAAAGTCCTAAAAGGAAGACAAATAGTTCAAGTAGTCATAGAAATGAAGTTCTGAAATGAAAACGAATCATCCAGATAATCCCAAACAAAGTTATGGAATAGGTCATTCCTTCAATTCTGGTCGAATGGTCTATCGTTTTATATAGGAGTTGGAGTATACATACATATAATTGTGATAGGCCGAATACATAGTCTGTAATCAAGTGATGAGTTATGTATAGTTGTTTGTATCATTTTCAGAACCCTTAAATGCCTACTGTGTGTATTTTACCAGATATCACTAAAAATAAAATAAATCCAATAGTTATGTTGGCCATAAGGAAGTTTCTGGAAACATAATAATATAGGAGAAAATTAAAATGGAAGGACATGATTTCTAGAATCACATAAGTGGATATGCTCTTCCATTTTTAAAACAATTTAGGTATAAGAGTTAACCAGTATACTAAAAAGCTTGTCATTAAATCATTAAAAATTCATGGTTTCATTACATGTATGGAGGAGAAAAATCATGTGACTCAAACACTAAAGTTTATTACACATTCTAAATTGAAACTAAAAATCAAAGGTGTGCCCAACTTTACGCAAGTACTGCGTTATATTCTTCCTACAATTAATATCATTACAACATTGGATACATTTGTTAATAGGAATATAGATGAAACTGTACACAACACAATAATCTAAGTTGGAACCGAGAAGCTTCGTTGTTAGAACCTGGAACAATAAGTCCTAAGAATTCTAAAAATAACTCGAATACCTTTTGTATGAGAGGATTCCCAAAATTCGAAGTTTCAGATGCTCCAACCCTATAAGGGAATCAAGAAATTTCAATTAGTAACTACCAAGGAATAATAGAGTTTCTGATAAGAAATACAGAACTTAAATTTTCGAGGTAAATTGACTATAAAGAAACAAACATGGAAAAGTTTGGATTGCACTGAACTTGGGGCCATAGTACAGGTCATCTTGCCTCTGCACAGTCGACGACGTCATCCACAGACTGGAAGGGATAACTAGGCCAAAATCGATCTGATTGGTAGCCTCGCAAAATCAGGGATCCCATCATTAGGTCATGGTAAACAATCCTTTAAACTTAAATACTAGAATGAAATCAAAAGAAACTTTTGAGAGTTAAAATGATCAAGAAAATACAAAACATAATGTATCCTATAATTTTTACAGACACAATTCACCAATATATCCCTGAGACTTTAGTCCTGTCACAATAATAAATTACAAAGTCGAACTGCAAGGGTCCCATGGTAGATGTAAATATAATGGAAGAATTTAATCTAGGGTAGAATTTCAAATATTTATTTCCGAAAGGTATTCTTTGCCTAAAATATAATATTGAATTAAATATTATGTTGAATACATTGTATCAAAGTCTAAAACATAAATCAAATATCGGTTCCGAAGAGAATGCAATGCTCAGATATTTAATAGAGAAATTACTTATGACAAATACCAAATTTCGAATGGTAGTCTACACACAGACAACAATATGGTTTAAATGGAAGACATAACCCTAAATATTAATCACAGATTCTAATAATAGCATGCTACAGGGTGCTTCTTAGCATATCATTGATACACAGAACCTCCACTTGATATATATTTATATATAGACTCACATCGAATGGGAAAGCATTAACCCTTTAACGAATCGTAATAGTCAGCTAATAGTTTTAAGAGAACATACAGACTGGTAGACACCCAAATAAACAACCAAGTCTAACAGTACCCAATATCAAACCACAGAGCATAAAACCAAGGGAAACTTATGAGTAGTTTTCATATGCATTAATCGTGAAATGTAAGTGCAAGAATCGTTCAAGTCGGAAATATGAAGGAGGAACATCGAGAAACTTCAAAAAATCGATGGATGAGTATCATTACCTAGTTTAAGGATGGCGATCAGTTAGTATTCCATTTATCCATTCTTTTTCTGCTAGGATGAAGCTTCTCCTTGGTGTTTACACCAGAGAAATTCTCCACAGTCATCCTCAAAAATTTACGCAGAGTAATCAAGCTGAAAGGGGAATAAAACTAACTAATACTTCTGGAAGATAAGAAGGAAAACATTTAATGCACTCGTATCATTCCATGTGATATTTGGGAGGTTGCCTACTTAACACTGGACATGAAGCCAGGCGACAGGCATCGGATAAGACCCTGCACAGACCTCCATTGAGGAACTGGACGAAGGATTCAATGTGACCCTGACAGTCCCACCTCTATTTCTCGTGTTGAGTTAATAAGAAGGAGGAAAAGGTTTCAAAACATTACCTTGTAACTAACAAAGTTAATCCCTTAATTAAGTTAGAGTGTAACGATTCAACTCGTAAGGTGGTTACCCTTAGACAATGATAAGATATGACTAACTCTTTTTAACATGAAAGTGGACCAAGAACTCACAACCATACCACGACTCAGACCGATGTCACATAAGTTATATGCCTACTCAAATACTCTAAGTTTACTTAGGACATAATGTTTTATCCTATATACAGTAACACTAGCTAGACAGGAACGTGGAAGTTGTCGAGACTTTGGAGTTTACCATTGAAACAATCATACCTAGAAATATAACTTATAAAGGGGATTTAATAGTGGCCACACGATACATTTAAATATATAAAAATACACATATAAAGGAGTTAATAGATAGGAGAGTTTATATATATGTGTTTTGCAAGGAGTAAGGGTTTTTTTTTGGAATATTGTTAACACTTCAAATGATCATACAAATATAGGAAGGATTTCATTATGATAGGAATGATAAGGCCATTCCTAGCCATTCATACAATTACCATGTGACTTGAACAACTCTAGGAAAGTAAACAAGGTATAAAACATAAGCCCAGGAAGAGATGAATAGAGATAATGTCTGCTTTTAGAACTTATCATTGCATCTTTGAATCTATTCACTGTAAATAAATGAAGTTAAGTTAATTGTAAATGAGACAGTTGATGTCCCTAATTATTATTTTTTATTTTTTGGTAATTTTGGGGTTCATTACATATGGTATCAGAGAAAAGGTTACAACACTTGGACCTTGAGCAGGGCCAAATATTTACTTAGCATATATTTTCCTGTTTATGTAAAAACTAACAAAACAGTTGATGTTACAAACAAAAACACTTTATTCTATTGTAATCATGGAAGCCCAGGATGAAGCAGAAATCTGACTCAAGGAGAATCCTGAAAAAAGGCCTCCTGAATATTAGAGACATAACAGTGATGGAAGCTCACCCACAGAAGTTCTGGAAACTATGAGAAATCTCATTATTGAGTTGAAAGTTTTCAAAGCAGACAATGAGAAACTGGAAAAGGTATAGCAGGAACAACAGTAAATAAATGAAGTCCTTTTTTGAGGTATAGTGACAGAGAAAATCCCAAAGGATGATAACCAGGAGGAAGAAGTCAGTAAAAGGGCCTCCAAGAATTCTGGTCCTGAAGAAGAAAAAGGGGACATCTCATCTGAAGGTACTCCTTCAGCTAAAGATAAAACAAAAGAAGGAAGAAAGAGGAAACAAGTAGATCACCTTGAGAAAGAGTTTAAGAAAATGAAATCATCCACCTTTAATGGGGAATCTAGAACAGGGGAGGAAGTTGAAGCATGGTTAGTAGACATCAAGAAGTATTTCCAGATATACAACTATTCCAGTAATATGAAGGTCAGAATGTCCATCTATAATCTGAAAGCGAAATCCAACATATGGTGGCAAGACTTGAAGTTGGCCAAGGGTCTAAAGGAAAAACAGATGGAATTGTCAGATTTTAAGAAATACTTTAAGAAACAGTACCTATCTGAAATTTACTATGAAAGAAATACCAAATAATTTTATGAGATACAACTCGGTCAAATGGCTATGGAAGATCTGATAAACAAATTCCTAGAATTACTAAGGTTTGTGCCTTATATCCGGGAGAACAAAGTGAAAATCTAATGGTTCCTACGTTTTTTAACACAGTCCTATAAGGACATAATCGAATTTGATAATCCCAAGTCCTTGAGTGAACTATTCAGGAAAGCCCGAATGTGTTACGACCAATACAAACAATGGTAAAGATTTGCAAAGGCTTGTAAAGACAAGAAACAAGACCGAATGAACCAACGGAAGAAGAGATATCAGCCAGTTCCTTAACGGAACACAGCAAAAAGTTTTCCAAGGAAATATTTTCACCCCAACAATCAAAAAACCCAAGGAGGTGGTAAACAAGTAAATCCGGGAACAAAGAAGTTTGGGGACAACCCCCATGAACCATTAAAATGATGGGAATGTGGAGAACCTCACTTAAGGAGGAATTTTCCACCTTTGACTTCAGCAGCCATAAATATGGTTCACAACCTACAGGAAGCCTCTACGGTGGGAGACATGGGCAGAATCTTACATCAAATAAATGCAACCATGGATGGCCTACAAGCTAACCACTAGTCCTCTATGGTGGAAACTGAAGGTAAAATTAATAACACTCCTATTTATTTTTTAATTGATCCTAGAGCTACGTTGAGTTATATCACTCCTGGTATATTGGATTCAAATAAACTTAAGAAAAAAATACATGTAAAATATTGGCCAGCACAACTAGCAACAAGACAAAAAGAAAAGTAGTCAATTTTATTCCTGATTTTGAGTTCATTTTAGGTGGTCAAAACATAAAGACAAATCTGAACATTCTACCGTTATGGTCTTATGATGTAATTATCGGAATTGATTGGTTAGAAATGCATAAAGCCGTATTAGATTGTTATGAAAAAACACTCATGTATAAAGATGAAAATGACACTGCTACGACAGTTCAAGGTATACAAAAACCAATATCAGTTAGACAGATTTCATCAATGAAATTCAAGAAATGCATGAGAAAGGGTTTTTAGGTTCATTCCATCCAAGTAAAAAACCTATTAGAAAAAGAAAATAAACCCATCTTGGAGGATTTTGTCATTTTTCATGATTTCAGAGATGTGTTTGTTGATGAGATACCTTAATTACCCCCAAGGAGGGAGATAGACTTTTATATCGACCTACTACCTGTTTCAGGCCATATATCTAAATCAACTTACCGAATGAGTTTGTCGAAATTAACAAAACTAAAAATTCAACTACATGAATTATTGGACAAAGAATATATCAGATTGAGTGTTTCACCATGCGGATTACCCGTCCTCTTTGTTAAAAATAAATATGGAACTCTAATATTATGCATCGATTACAGAAAATTAAGAAAAATGACTATTAAGAACAAGTACCCCTTGCCTAGGATCAATGATTTGTTCGACCAAGTAGGTGGGGCAAATATTTTCTCTAAATTGGATTTAAGATCTGGTTATTAGCAGGTTAGAATAAAAGATGAGTACAAAAGTAAAACAACCTTCAGAACGAGATACAGAGACTATGAATTTGTCGTTATACCATTTGGACTCACTAATGCGCCAACTACATTCATGTGTCTAATGAATAGTATTTTCAGTCAGTACTTGGAAAAGTTTGTTTTGGTATTCATTGATGATATCCTAGTGTATTCTAAAATAGAATAACGTGAAGAAAACCTAAGGATAGTTCTGCAAACTTTGAGAAAACACAAACTGTATGCAAAATTCGATAAATGCGACTTTTACCAGAAGAAAATACAATACCTAGGACATGTAATATCTGAGGAAGGTATTGTAGTTGATCCTGAGAAGATAAGAGCCATCATGGAATGGCTGATTCCGAAGGATGTAGCAGACATCCAGTAATTCATGGGAATCACCGGATATTACCGCAAATTTATAGAGGGGTTTTCCAAGATTGCATACCCTATCACATCATTACAAAAGAAGGGAACCAAGTTTAACTAGTCACAAAAATGTCAGGATAGTTTTAATAAGTTAAAGGAATTGCTAACAACCACACCCATTTTAAAGGTAGGAGATCTGGACAAAGACTTCACAAACTGTGTGGATGCGAGTAAAGAAGAACTAGGTGGTTTTCTAACTGAACAAGGGCATGTTATTTGTTATGAGACTCGAAAACTAAAGGAATACGAATGAAAATACACCACTCATGACTTAGAGCTGGTAGCTGTAATACACGTCTTAAAGATGTGGTGGAACTACATAATGAGTAGAAAATCTATGTTATTGAGGGACAACAACGGTGTGAAATTTTTATTTAGTCAGTCGGACATTAATGCAAGGCAAGCAATATGGCTAGCGTTCTTGAGAAAATTTGACTTTGAGATAAGACATATCAAGGGTAAGGACAACAAAGTGGTTGATTCTTTAAGAAGAAGAGTTCATGGACTATTTGAAATAAACATTAGCAGGGACGAAAGTGGTCTTGAGCAGAGGATAAATGTTATAGGTAATAACGATGAAAATTATACTAAAACAGTGGTAGAATTACATAACACTACAAAAAATTCAGACAAAATAGATCTGAGCTTTGACAGAAATGGTCTACTACGATTTAAAAATAGAATATACATACCAGACTTGCCAGAGTTAAAGTTAACAGTTTTGGATGAAGTTCACAAGAAACCATATTCTGTTCATCCAGGATACGATAAATTCATAACAACACTAAGTTATTTTATTGGCCTAATATGAAGGGAGAAACAACATAATACTTAAGTAAGTGACAAGATTGTCAGCAGATAAAAGTCGAACACCAACATCTAGCCGACCTGTTGCAGCCCTTACCTATGCCAGAATGGAAATGGGAGACTATATCACTGCACTTTGTTACAAGTTTTCCTAGAACTCAAAAACATAATGATTCAATTATGGTGTTAATAGATAAAGTTAGTAAGTATGCACACTTTATTCCTCTAAATTCTACTTTTAAAACCATTAACACCATTGAAATATTCATGAAAGAAATTTTTAGACTACATGGTATTCCTAAAATGGTGATTTCGGATAGCGACATAAAATTTACATCTTCTTTTTGGAAAGAATTGTTTGCAAAGTTAAATACTAACTTAAATTTCATCACAAGTTATCATCCACAAACGTATGGGTAGACTGAACAAACAAACCAAATCGTAGAATATATGATACACTTGTATGTAAAAACAAAACCAAACAAGTGGGAAGACTACCTACACCTAGTGGAATTTGCATACAACAATCTGTACCAAACTTCGGCTAAGATTAATCATTTCGAAGTAATTTAGGAAAAAAAGTGTATGAATTTGATTAGATGGGATAACCCAGTTGACAGACTCATGGTAGGACCAAAGATTCTCTAGGAAATGGAGAGCACAGTAAGAAAAGTACAAAAAAACTTAAAAGAGGCGCAGGACAGATAGAAAAGTTACGCGGACCAGAAAATAAGACACCTGTAATTCCAGGTGGGAGACCACGTCTATTTAAAAGTCAAATCCTGAAAAAATTCACTAAATATAGGGAATTGTTCCAAGTTGGCACCCAGGTTTTGTGTTCCTTTCGAGATCTTAGCTGGAATTGGACCCGTAGCATACCAACTAGCACTTCCTGCCAATATAAAAATTCATAATGTAGTTCATGTTTCTTTGTTAAAGAATTATGTTCATGATCCTACTGATATGATCGATTGGAACTTTGTACAGTTGGAACCATACGGTGAGTTCCAAGAGGAACCTCTGTGCATTCTAGACAGGACATAAAGAGCACTTCAGAACAAAGTCATCGCCCAGGTAAAATTGAACTGGAAGCACTTTAGCCCCGAGGAGGCCACTTGGGAGTTAGAGGGAGATTTGCAGAAATATCATCCAATCCTATTCCAAGAAAGGAATGAACATTGAGGACAGTGTTTTATTGAAGGGGGAAAGGATGTAACATCCCCAAAAATAAATTATTTTCAAGTTTGAAATTGCTTAGGAAATTATTTTCGTTTTTCATAAATTTGAAATTGGAATATTATTGCCCACCAATCATAATCATCAATTACCATAAATGGAAATAATATTCCAATTTCAAATTTATGAAAAACAAAAATAAGTTCCTAAGCAATTTCAAACTTGAAAATAATTTATTTTTGGGGATGTAGAGATCTGATTTGACCCAACTAACTACTTGACTATGAAACTTGTATGAAACAAAATATTTTATATTTATTATTGATGGACAAATGGAATAGCCAGGTTAAAATTAGCTAACCATGACTCCATGAATGGGGAAAATGTTGGAACTACCTCAGGGTTGATTGTTACAAGTCGAAAATCAGGAATTTGGCCATTGGCAACCTATGAAAATCAGGGATTTGGAAAGCTATGAAAATTTCCAAAGGGAAAAAATACCTAGGCACAAATTCTTTTGTCATATAGAACATATGGGAGGAGGTAGGATGCTACCTAGTACGGTCAGGAAAATAATTATCTCTTGCTGTTATGAACATTATTTTTTGAGTGTGAGGAAAGGATAAGTTTTTTGAAGTAGAAGGACTATATTTGAGGATGATTTATGGAGTTCACCCTCATGGAATCATGGTCAGGCTAGGGGGTGAGCGGAGCAAGAAGATTTGGATATTTCATTTTAAGGTTGGGAGGAAGTTCATTGTTTCGTTTGTTGTTCGGAAAATTGTTCAAATATGTCTACCTACTCCTTCTCTGGTCA
The DNA here is from genome assembly GCA_000966675.3 of Picea glauca. Classification (NCBI taxonomy): domain Eukaryota; kingdom Viridiplantae; phylum Streptophyta; class Pinopsida; order Pinales; family Pinaceae; genus Picea; species Picea glauca. The sequence goes on along the minus strand of JZKD02S2083042.1, from coordinate 472,654 downwards.
AATGTTATTTGAATTATTTGATTGATAGAATGCATATGTTTAAATCTGAGTGAATTGTTTTGTTTCATTAAAGTCTGTTGAAATGGGATGAACTGTAGGGTAAACCCTTACAAATTAATTGTAGATGTTGAGAAAAAAAATTCTTTGTGTCTTGGCTAAGTATGGAATTAAATTATGGAAACGTTAGAGAATACACATGTATTAAAACGAAGATCTAGATATATAATTATATATGTAAAGTCATGTCACTGTACGGTCATATATATATAATCATATTTTTTAAATCTAGATGAATCAACCTATTGATTATCACTGTTGAAACGATGTAAATATAGTATCGTTCTTACAATTTTATTGTATCTCATTAACAAGAAAATTCAGGAAATACACTTGACAACTTAGAATTTCACATATATATTTTGTTATAGATCAAATGTAATAGACCTAAAAACTACTAAATAAAAAAAAAATGTTTATACATTCATTCTTAAATAGATTTGATATTCAAAGAAGATAGGCTTTTCTATTATATTGTTCAACTCTGAAAGTTTGTTAGAGTCCTTGCTGTCGTCGATTGACATTACTACCCGACTTAAAGTTTTCAAGTCGATGTTATAAGATGTGCATAGTCCACATTCCAATATTCACTTAAAGTCGTGTAATTATAATTACTTTCATATCTGTATACACATATACCCATTACAATAGGCTTAGACTACAAACGACTTTGGGACTTCTTGCCTAAGCCTTATGTGTTAGACTATACACATATTCACACAAACTCGATCAAAAGGAATTAGGTAAAATGTAAAGAGTCAAATTATACTCCTCTGCGAAATGTTTTAATAAAATATAATCAAACCCCTTTATTTTAAAAGAATCCAAATAAGGGTAGTGGTTAGGTAAGGAATTACGGGTAAACTCAGTGTACGAATATACTATAACCCTCTTCCAATGCTGGCAATCCCACTCGGCTCCACCTTTCCAATATGTAACATCCACTGAACACTATATTCACTGCATTCATAGTGATTTAGGGTTAAAGACTTCCATGAGTCACATAGGTGCTTCCTTAATCCGTAGCCCATTGAATGCCAAAGAAGGGATAGGTTTGACGAGAATTAAATCTTGGCCAGGCCATTAAAGGGGGTAGGGTGTATGATAATGTTGAGGCCATCACCTAACCTATTTTCCAATATGGATGTGCCAAGTCTACCTCATCACATGGCCTTTCATACCCATAACCTTCATTCTCCGAGGAAAGGGTTCTCTAAGTTAATGAAATTTTCTCTTGTCGTGGGGAGGTTCTCTGGAAGCCTAGCTCTGTGACTCTGTTTTCTTGGCGAAGGGAAACAAATGTGAGGGCTTCCTCTGATGGAGAAGGCATCTCCATCTAACCACCTAGTAAGTTTTCTCGTTATCTCTGCATCTCTAGTCATGGATTAGTGGTCGAGTTCTCTTTCTCCTGTAATCACCATGTATTAACCTATACACCATAGAGATTATACAAACTATGGATAGATATTCCCTCATTTCCAAATCTCAAAGGGTTCTTATAAATTTCCTCGCTCCTGATAAGTAGTTTTAATTACCATATCCTTATCTATTTAGGGAGTTATGAAAGGCTTGATACCTCGTTCCTTTGTTTTCTTGGTGTTTCGTAAGTAGTTTTCATTTAGGGCATGATGTTCCCGCTCTACTTTACTATTCTGTATCATCGATTGGGTATTGCATTTATGCAAGACTTCTCCAGAATTCCATTCCAGAGGCTAAAAGTATGAGGGTTGTAATTACCCTATTATTTAAATATATTATTGTCCATACTAAAATAATTTTCATTTCGTAGACTCTAATTACCTTTCATGGTTGGTATTCTCCGAGTGGTATTTGAATAATGTCTTCCCCATCCGAGCTATGTTGATCTGCCTCTAAGAGTTCTTTCTCTTGTACACCATCTTGACCCATAACCCGTAACTCCAAGGAAAAAGCCGAATAAGCCCTTCATAGATTTATTTTCTCAATCTTGAATTAGACTGGTAAATACTTATAGATTTTGTAATGACTTACAGTGGTCTATCATTATTTATGAATCATTCTATGTTAATTAAACCCCCTTTTTGTTATCTTTAAAACCGATTTATGTATTTACAGTTTAGGCTTTTTCATATTAATTGTTTCAATTTTATTTCCTTACGAGGATTATGTCTATTATAATCTTTGGGTCTCGTTTGTACCTCGATAACTAGAGTATACACATCCACTGATTAATGTTTCTAGAATTGGTGTTGGAATTATTGTTATATTTATGAAAATCATATTTTCTTGTATAATCCCATTTCTTTCTTTTGAACTGGAAGTTGTAACTAATGATGGGGCCATGTTTTGATGAGAGGGTACCCATCAGTTTATTCAAGCTCACTCCTACCCTTTTGGTTTGTTGATGGGACACTACTGGGAAATGGAACACACCCATGACAAACCTAAGATACGTATAGGTTCTGGAACATGATATATCTCATTCTGTTGATAATTTCATTCACCCTTCTTTCGTATAGTTACTAATATTTCAATGGTACAATTTTGCAAAGTTCTCATCGGTGCAAAGATTTGGATATCCACGCCTATCCTTGGCATAAAATGTACTCTGGTTTCATGCCCATAGCCCTCTTCATCTCATATTTTTAGTTATAGAAGAAGGGCATGGTCCCTTTCTAGTCCTTTTATTAACAGTGTAGTTATGTTTCAGCTTCAATATCATTTGATTTAAGGGTAAACCTGTCTTGTGGTAGTATTCCTATTGTTGGAATAAAACACAGTATGGGGTATTTATTTGTTTCAAATCTGGATGAGATATGTAATGTGTTACTTAAAATAATTTCAAGGTTTTCCTCCCGCCTACTTGTAAAATCATACTGGTTATTTCATCGGTTTAATATATCTTAGCGCCATGCTGGCTTCTTCAAAATTAGAATTTTGAATTGAAAAAAAAGTGCTCGCCTATTTCTAACTTGGTGTATATCGTATCTATAGTTGACCCTAGATATCATGATGGTAAAATAAGTTCAATCTGTGTCCATACTGTAATCGTATTAAATGCTTCCCTTTTTTATTACTAGGTGATTATGTTGTTGTTTACAAAGTTATGAATTTATCAGGACTATGTGTAAATCATGTAAAGTTTCCAAGGTGTCCTTTTTATTTCTTTGGACCTTCGCACCTCTCATGATTAGTTCTAGAAAATTGCTTGTGTTAACCTATTCACTCCAAAAATTAATTCTTGTACTTCGATCTATGGTCCCCTATAACAAATCATCCTATAAATTTCCACTAAACACATGTTATAAAAAATATGTAAATGTTGTAGGTTTTCCATAATAATTATTGAAATTTGCAAGGTTACTTTTTACCTAAATATATGTATATATCTTAGGCACTTGCGATTATAGTTATATCCTAATAATCATAAATGTTCATCTTGTACATGGAAGAAATCTCAACCAATTACTATACTTGTATGCATACCTTTATATATCAGATAGTAAGTATACATCCATACATATATATACCTACATTATTTAATTTCCATTTGTATTGTGTACATAGGTAATTCCAATCTGCAATACAAATTATTCACGGGGTTTTCACCTATAGTGTTTTATCTTATTGCAGCAGTAATCCAATCCACGGGACTTATTCTTCCAGAAGTTTGACCGGGCATATCCTTTCAGCTAGTATATTTATGGGAATTTAGTATTCATAACAGCAATAATATGCAACCAATATAATCCATTCAGAACTAATATAGAAACATCTATCAGTTCCTAAGTTCAATAGGATGCATTCAATATTTTGTCCATAGTATTGTTTCTATTAAGAATTAATAGATGCATTCTATCAAGTATTTAACCATATAACATTTAGCCAAAAAAGGGGTAGAAATAATATATCTGAAATAATACACTGAAAGGCAAAGGAAACAACTGCGTTCCTCCCAACCATAGAACAAGGCAGCCAAATAACTTTCCTGGTTCACCCCCTAGCCTGACCATGAATCCATGAGGACGAATTTGAAATTTCCTCTTCCGTAATGTTTTTCTCTATTTGTAGTCCTCTCCTTGTCTCACACTCAATTTTTAGTGTTCATAACAATGAAAATACAATAGTTTCTTTTCCCCATCATACTCAACAACGTCCTACCTCCTCACGTATTCTATTTATCAAACCAATATTTTTGCCTAGGTATTTTTCCCTCCCTTGGGAATTTTCACATCTTTCTAAATCCCTAATTTTCAGAGGCTCCCAATGGCCAAATCCTTGATTTTCCACTTGTAACAATCAACCTGGAGGTAGTTCCAACATGTTCCCCACTCATGGAGTCATGGTCAGCTAAATTTAACATGGTTGTTCCATTTGTCCTCCTGCAATAGTTAAAACAAGATTTTTTTTACGTACAAGTGTCATAGTAAAATAGTTAGTTGGGTCAAATCAGGTCTCTTCCCAACAGTCAAAATAATAAATTACAATTTATGAAATTCGAAATTTGAAATTTCCATAAATGGCAAAATTTTTCCAAATTCAAATTTACTAAAAACGTAATAATTTTCTAACAAATTTCAAATTTCAAAAATATTTTAATTTTTGGGATGTCACATCCTTTCCCCCTTCAATAAAACACAGTCCTCGGTGTTAGCTCCTTTCTTGTAATAGGATTGGATGAGATTAATGCAAATCTCCCTCCAACTCCCAAGTGTCCTCCTCAAGGATAAAGTGCTTCCATTTCATTTTTACCTGAGCAATGGCTCTGTTCCGAAGTGTTATTTCTCTCCAGTCCAAAATGTGCAGGGGTTCTTCCTGGAACTCACCTTCTGGTTCCACCTGCACCAAGTTCCAATCAATCATATTAGTAGGGTCATGGAATACTTTTTCAACAAGGAAACATAAAATAGATTATGAATTCTTAGATTAGCTGGAAGTGCAACTTGGTATGAAATGGGTCCAATTCAAGCTAGTATCTTGAAGGGCCCACAAAACCTAGGTGCCAAATTGGCATAGTTCCTGAGTTTTAGTGAACTCTTTCGGGCTTTGAGTTTTAAGTAAACATGATCTCCCACTTGAAATTCCAAGTGTCTTATTTTTTGGTCCGCATAACTTTTATGTCTGTCATGTGCCACTTTTAAGTTATGTTGCACCTTTCTTACCATACTTTCCATTTCTTTGAGCATTTCGTCTCCAAACATGTTTCTTTCAACTAGATCATCCCAGCTAATTGGTGTCATACACTTTCTAACGTATAATACCTCGAAGGGGCTCAATTTATCCAAAGTTTGGTACCCATTGTTATATGCGAATTCTACTAAGTGTAGGTAGTCTTCCCACTTACTCGGTTTTGTTATTACATACATGCAGAACATATCTTCTACAATCTAATTTGTTCATTCAGTCTGTCCATCTGTTTGTGGATGGTAGCTCATGCTGAAATTCAAATTAGTATTTAGCCCTGCAAACAATTCTTTCCAAAAAGTGGACGTAAATTTTACGTCTCTATCTGAGATCACCATTTTAGGAATACCATGCAGTCTAAAAATTTCTTTCATAAATATTTCAACAATATTTATAGCTTTAAAAGTAGATTTCATAGCAATAATGTGTGCAGACTTACTGAGTTTATCGATTACAACCATAATAGAATCATTATGTTTCTGAGTCTTAGGCAAACCTACTATAAAGTCCAGTGATATGGTCTCCCATTTCCATTCTGCCCCTGGCAATGGTTGTAATAGACCGGCTAGATGTTAGTGTTCGGCCTTAACCCGCTGACAATCCTGGCACCTAGACAAGTATTTTGTTGTTTCTCCCTTCATATTAGGCCAATAAAATAGTTTTCTAAGTGTTGTTATTATTTTCTCGTATCCTGGATGGCCAAAATATGGTTTCTTATGCACTTCGTCCAAGACTATTAACTTTAAATCTGTTGAATCTAGTATGTAAAGTTTGATTTTAAATCCTAATAGTCCCTTCTTGTCGATACTCAGATCTAGTTTATCTGAGTTTGCGGTACTGTTTTGTAATTTTTCCATTATCTTAGTGTAATTTTTGTCGTTAATACTTGTCATCCTTATTCTTTGTCCCAGATCACTTTCTTCTCTGCTGATATTTATCTCAAATAACCCATGGACTCTTCTGATTAAAGCGTCTTCTACCTTATTTTCCTTACCCTTGTTATGTCTAACCTCGAAGTTGAATTCACTCAAAAAGGATAACCACCTTGCTTTCCTTGCATTAAGATCTGGTTGGCTAAACATATATTTCACACCACTATTATCCGTCAATAATACAAATTTTATGTCCATTATGTAGTGTTGCCACATTTTTAAGGCATGTATTACTGTTGCCAATTATAAGTCACGAGTGACATAAATTCTCTCATGTTCTTTTAATTTCTGAGACTCATAATAAATTATGTGTCCTTCCTGAGTTAGGACACCACCTATTCCTTCTTTACTCACATCCACACATATGGTTAAGTCTTTATTTGGGTTTGCCACCTTTAATATAGGTGCAGTTGTCAATAATTCCTTCAGCTTGTTAAAACTGTCTTGACACTTCTGTGACAAGTTAAACTTGGTCCCTTTCTTTTTTAATGACATGATAGGGTAGGCTATCTTGGAAAACCCCTCTCTCATTCTGTTATAATATCCAGTGATTCCCGACCAAATATTCACTACATCCTTAGGTACCAACCATTCCATGATGGATTTTATTTTCTCAGGGTCAACGACAATGCCTTCTACTGAAATTACATGTCCCAAATATTGTATTTTATTTCGATAAAAGTCACACTAATAAAATTTGGCATACAGTTTGTGTTTCCTCAATTTTTACAAAATTGTTCTTAAGTGTTCTTCATCTTCTTCCTCCATTTTAGAATATACACTAGAATATTGTTGATAAATACTAGTACGAACTTGTCTAAGTACTGACTAAAAATACTATTCACCAGGCACATAAACATGGTTGGTGCATTAGTGAATCCAAAAGGTATGACTATGAATTCGTAGTGTCCATATCTTGCTCAAAAAGTTGTTTTTCTTATATTCTCATCGTTTATCCTAACTTGATGATAATTGGATCGTAAATCCAATTTCAAAAATATCTTGGCCCCACCTACTTGATCAAACAAGTCATTTATCCTAGGTAATGGTTACTTGTTCTTAATAGTCATTTTATTCAATTGTCTATAATCGATACAAAGTCTTAGAGTACCGTCTTTATTTTTCATACAGAGGACCAGTGCCCCGATGGTGAAACACTCGGTCCGATATACTCTTTGTCCAACAATTCTTGTAATTGTATTTTTAATTCTGTTAGTTCTCGTAAACTCTTTCAGTAAGGTTCTTTTGAGATAGGGGTTGAACCAGGTAGTAGGTCTATGGAGAAGTCTATTTCCCTTCTAGGAGGTAATTCTCGTATCTCATCAACTAACATGTCTCTAAACTCACGTAGGACAACAAAATATTCTAGCTTTGTCTTATCTTATTTTTCTAACATATTTGTTACTTGGATGGCATAAACTTGGCAACCCTTTCTTATGCATTTCTTGAATTACATTGATGAGTCTTGTCTAACTGATATTGGTTTTGGTATACCTTGGGTTTTCTCATAGAGTCATAATCATCTTTATAATTAAGTGTCTTTGTATAACAATCTAGAAATGCTTTGTGCTTTTCCAACCAATCCATTTTGATAATCACATCATAAGATCCTAGTGGTAGAATGTTCAGATTTGTTTTTATGGTTTTACCATCTAAACTGAATTCAAAATCATAAATGAAGTCAACAACTTTCCCTTTTGTCCCTATTGCTAGTTGTACCAGCCATGATTTTGCATGTTTTATCCTCTTAAGTTTGTTTGAATCTACTACACCCAGCATGATATAAGTTAACATGGCTCCAGAATCAATTAAAATAGAAATTCAGGTGTTATGGATTTTACCTTTGATTTCCACCACCACGGACTGGTGGTCAGCTTGTCGACCATCTATGGCTATATTTATTCGATGCAAGCTTCTGCCCACATCACCCACCACTAAGGCTTCCTATAAATTGTGTACAATAGTTTTGTTTTCTTAATTTAAACATGGGAAGTTCCTCCTTAGATGAGGATCTCCACATTCCCAGCACTTTAATGGTTCTCGGGGACTATCCCCAAATTTCTTAGTTCCTAGATTTACCGGTTTACCGCTGCCTTGCATACTTGTATTATTGGAATGAAAATCCTTTCTAGGAAAGATTTTTTCTGCATTTCGATAAGGAGCTAGCTAGAATCCCTTCTTCCACCGGTTCATTCAGTCTTGTTTCTTATCCTTGCAAGCTTTGGGAAACTCTGTCCGTTGTTTGTATTGGTTGTATCACATTCGTGCTTTCCCGAATACTTCACTCAAGGACTTGGGGTTGTAAATATCAATTTTTTCCTTGTAAAACTGTGGTAAACATCTTAGGAATCGTTTTGTTTTTATCTTGTCCTCTCGGATATAAGGTATGAACCTTAGTAGTTCCAGGAATTTATTTATAATATCCTCCATCGTCATTTGACCAAGTCGTAATTCATAGAATTCTTTCATTTTTCTTTCATAGTAGCTTTTAGATAGGCAATTTTTTTTAAAGTACTTCTTAAAGTCAGACCATTCCATCTATTTCTCTTTTAGGAATTTGTCCAGTTTCATATCTTGCCACCAAATGGTGGATTTTCGTTTCAAATTGTAAATGGCCATTCTGACCTTCATATTGCTGGAATAGTTGTACATCTTGTAACAATTTCCACACTCACGACAACAACTCTGATAACAGGTGAATTCTTTTTTTTTTAAAGTGTGTGTGCACGTGTAGAAGGAAACAGACACACATGACTCTATGTTGCCACCCGACAACTAACAAGATGCAACCACGATGATCACAACAAAAAGGACATAAGGTGCACAACAAGTAACTGCAAGCATTAAACGACCATAGACATAAATAAGAATCCATAATAGTAGATTTACTATTTTTTCTCAGGAAAGCAGGGCATTTAATCTTATTCTTCTGCTCCAGAGAGAGAGAAGGTCAGATAGGCTCCTGGCCGACTGCTCAGGCAGAAACTAGTAAACCGACGATGAACAAGACACAAGCAAGACGAACATAGAAAGATGACACACGATGTACCATGGTAACAACATGCACTAATGACGATCAAGTGACAATAAGTAAGGATAACTATCCGCCCTTCCTACCCTACAATGGTTAGGACCTCCAAGACACATAAGCAACGCTCAAGCCCAGGTTCCCGTCGATTTTAACCATTTAAGGACTCAGGGATGGCGTCTATTCTGAGGAACACATAGGTGTCTACATCCCGCCTGACACAAGCAGACCAAGCAAGGAAATGATTACAACCAAGTACAATAATAATGAACAACCCCTTCATCTACTCACTCAAAACTTATTGTACCCAACTCACGGACATTACACCAGATATGTTGATAAATAACAATAAAATTTCTACAACGTCGCCATGAAATAATAAACATATCATATTTTTATTTTATTAACCTTTCAAAAATAACCATCACCTTACATCTTAGGTGTTATCCCATCAATACAACTACAATATCATTGCCATAAAATGATATCACCATTCATTTAAGTCTTAATAATTTTGCAATAATAATAATATTCACATTACAAGATAATGACCCTTTAATAAAGCCAACTAGGGAATTCACATAGCTTCTTCCAGCCTCCATGGCAAGCCCTGCTATACATGTCTAACGCACATGAAATCACAAGGTACAACTATTAAAAGGCATTCATGTCCTCCACGGAAGGCGCAAGTCAGAAGGGGTTTCGACAACAATCATCCATCATTATTCATAAAATCTATTGCGCAAGAATTTTAAAACCTAAAACCATATTTATTGCTTAAAATCAGTTTGTGCAAGTCACATCTATAACTATCATTAAGACACAAAAATCCATTGGTTCAAGAAGTCCCAACCTAAAACCATCACGTGTCATTAGTGTTCTAAAAAGCTCAAGCGTGAGATAATCACCAATCAAGCGATTACAACATCACCCCTAAAAGGCTGGTCCTAAATAAAACATGGTTATACATAATGGAATTAAAGAAATGGCTGTAACACCATTTAATGCATGCTTGAATAGTTACTTTTGTGCTTTTATTGACTCTTGGTGGACATGTGTGTGCATGGTTTATTATAACCAGTTTGCAAACAATGCATGGTTTATTATATCCAGTTTGCAAACAAATATCATAAATTACCTCCCTCTTATCTATCACTAACCTTACAATGCCTTATGCTACGATATCATTACCCTAGATCAGAGTTAGCATCACGTTTATATTATAATAAATGGCAACAAGATGTCAATAACCCTGAACCCATAATAAGCACAACACACCATAATTATAAATCAGTAATTGACGCAATAATTTAGAATTAACATTTACCTTAACTCAATAACCTAAATTTATAAATAAAGGATCACCCTTCACGTGCACAGAAGATTAGAACAGATTTCCTATCCTTGGTTTAATGAAAAAATTTATCCAGTTACGATGCAGTTTAGAGGAGTCTGTCATAACCCTTCACCTGTCCCACAGTATTCCCTCCTGCGCCAGAATTGAGCGCAAACAAATAAATTAAACTGTGTTCAAAATCAAAGGTAAATTTTTATAAATTAACTTGGATCCTACCGCCCAATCTGAGATATGGAATAATTATGCCACAGGACCACTGTATTGGAGAATACGCTGTCAGGGTTGTTCAAATTAAGACTACTGATAGAGTGGCTGAGAGAGGAATCAACCTCCAGTGCGCGGGGATGAGGGTGGTGGTTCTGGTTAAAGAATACAACCTTACAAGCAATAAGAGGCCAGAAGGGAGGATGTGCAGGATGATTTATTCCTTGCGCCGAGGGTTCAACACTATTCCCATACGCGCCACAGCCAGAGGGAAGGTTTAGAGGGGCGCAGACAAAATTTAACGGTGGGAAAATTGAATTAGACAAAGACTCGGGTGTAAGGGAGATCGATATGCTAGAGTAGAGATAAATCTGGACAATATGCCCACATTAAAATCGAAATGCCCAGCAACGTGCAAGGATAGTTATAGCCCACATAGAAATCAACGCCCACAAAAAAAATCAAGATAATGACAACTATATACCTGAAGATCCTTTTTTTTTTTTCATCCAATGATAATATATCAGTGATATGGTTCTGTATACATGTAGAACTGTCGTTGTAATAATCATAATATTTTTGAATAACCGTTACAGTGACATGAACCTTTTGATTGCCACATTTTCAGTGTAAACAACAACGAGTTTGAATATGTCTATGCTACCTGTAAATCTAAATCCATTCAAGATGAGAAGGATCTAGCAAAGTAAATGCAATAAAAACAGTTTAGCGTAAACCCACCTTAACCTGAAATTTATTGAAACCAAAAACCCCATTTCAACACAGATTCTCTTAAAAAGAATAATTCCATTTTCAGCTTGGATTCATGCATGCAATCCTGGGAATGATCATTTATATATATGATCAACAAGAAAATGAGTCAAGGTTGTAAAAAAAATTAGCAGTCAGCGAGGTTCAGGTGGATCAATCAAGGATTTTATACGCAACAAATCATCATGAGCAGGGTGCGCTAGAAGAGAAGAAAAATGCACATATAATGTTTGAAACCTAAAACAAAGAAATTAAATTCCCTAATCAAATGGTTGTAGTTGTAGGGGTTCCTCTATCCTAAAGTTCAACAGTTCTCAGGATATTTAAAGGAAATTAATATGCCAAAAGACACAAAAGTTACTGCCGTAAGAATTTTCAGACACAAAAACCATTACAAACTCAATAATACACATACAAGTCTAAGTGATACATCCTACAAAAATTATCATTCAACCTGTGGGGCGTACCTTTGCTGGTTCACCTTCTCGAGAGTCGTCGCGTGCTCAGTGTCGCTCCTGCTCTGTGCCGCTCCCGCTCGCCGACCGTAGAGACTACACTGGTACCTCCCAGCCAAACGCTAGGGGTACTCTGCTTCCCCCTTATCCCCCCGAACCATAAAGGGGCCACACACAGTCCAGATAGTATACCTATCTTTCCAGCTCGCCTCCAAGTTTGAGCTACAACTCTAATCCCAGTTGAGAAAATCCCAACTCCTCATAAGCAATCAGTCCAGTCTGAATTCAGAAGCATAACAATACCTAATACCTCCTCCCCTTTTTTCCCCCATGCCCCTTTCTTTTATCAAGTTTTGACCTAAATCACATTTATTTTAATTTTTAATGAAAAACCCTCTAAAAATTCTCTGTCTTACAAGTGTCACTCATCCCCCACGTTTCTCCAAAATTATTTTCCTTTTTTTTAAAAAAACAAAAAAAACCCAAAAAGGTAAATGCGTTAAGCATCTTTTCATTTTATTTTTAAATTCATATTTTTTTTTTATACTCCCGCGCGTTAAATAATTTTATTACTATTGGTTCAATCTGAGTTTATGTATGAGTTTTAAGGAATATAGTTTAGTCCCTTAAGGATCCAATTTATTCATTGATGGTTATGCGTTCTGTCAATCAAAACTATGGCTTTTGGTATTCATTTATTTATGAATTAGTTTAGTTTTTGAAAAACTATTGCGTTCATAAGGGAGTTATGATTTCAATATGTTAATGAAATCTCATTGAAGGTCGCGTTTAAAGAAGGAGAGGCCTTCAATGAAATTTATTGTCTGAGTTAACTAAAACTGTACTTATGTATATTTTTATTTTTAAGAAAAGTTATGTTTCAATTTGAATGAAGGTTATGAGTTCATTAAAAGTTAAAYGGTTGAAAAAGATTATGAAATCTAGTATMYGTTGATATATTGGTTGTAGTTGGATGAAKTTAACRYTAATAAATCCAAGAACTAGAGCTCAAGTAYRTTCTAAAAATTGTATTCTCCTTGCACTGCATTGAGGTGTGAACTCTAGCCTAAAATCTCATAATGATGTTTTGCTTAATTATTTTAATGGTTATTAGGGTTAATTTCTATTAATAATGATATTTAGGTATAGGATTAGGTCAAGATTCATTTGAGCTATCTCATTTAGAATTAGGGTTAGGATATTTTTAGAGTCAGAGTTAGGGCCTTTTTCCTGAAGGTTAAACGAAATTTTTATCTTACAGAAGTTTTTTTTTTTTGAATTAGGTTTAGATTTTGAACTGGATGACAATTGTTTAGGGGATTCATTTTAAGAATTTATTAAGGTGTTATTGTCTTAGGGATGTTTATGTTTGTTTCCTTCATCCACATCAATGCGACGTGCCCTTCAGGATGCACCACATGCTCCAAGGGTGCCACTCGCCTCGTTCGTTCCTTTGTGTGACGTGCCCTTTAGGATGCACCACGTGCTCCAAGGGTGCCACTCACTTCTTGTGTTTCTTTTGTGCGACGTTCCCTTAAGGATGCACCATGTGATCCAAGGGTGCCACTTGCCAAATCAACTGATTGGTAGACATATATAACCCCTGGAGTCAACACTCCGCCAGGTGAACTTGTGGGAGACTAAGGGATTTAAGGAATAAGCCCCCCGCCTTATTGCGTGCCTCTTAGAATCATCGTGAGTGACTGTCGTAGTCTGCCCTCATGACATCGTGGATCCTCTCGAACTAGGTAATCATTAACCTACAGTTCGAGCCACAGCGGGAGTGCTAGTAGGCAGTGGTAGGGCTGTTGTCCACCCCTCTCCCTCAACCTCTCTAGAAATCGTGTGTGGACCCTTTACTCCATATGTGAGTCTGGTCGACAAGCTATCGTCAGCCTGGATCATCAAAAATCGTGTCAGAACATGTCAACATCATATCATCAGATCAAAGAAATATCACAGTAAATAAATCAACCCAAATAGCACACTTCCTGACTCAATCCGGAGTCCAAGGGGGTTCTACTGATGCCTCTACATCCTCAAGGTTCAAAACCCTGCACACTCAATGAAACTGAGTCAGCAGCACTTGTCTACATCAAAGTAGTAAAAACATCATGTCATATATCATAACACATCATAATCAAAGATAAATAGTTTAACATCATAAAAGTCCAGATCACTTGCGAGCAAGTGTCCTCAAAGAATAAGTTTTCCCAGTGCGCCAGACCGGGATGTTACATACACCCCCTCTTGGCCTAAACTTCGTCCTGAAGTTTCTCAGTATAAATACCGAAATAAAAGTACCACAGTATCATAAGTACCACAGTATCATAAGTCTATCTATCAAACAAAAATGGAAATGGCTAGTGCATATCATATGTGTCCTCCCAGGTCACCGAGTGCAGAATATAACTGTCCCATTGGAACTTGACCTGATCTACCTTTCGACGTCATAACTGTCGAATGCAATGTTCTAAGATGTAGATCGGCTCAGCCGTGAGCGCTCCCTCATCCGATACCTGCAAGGAACTCATGTCAATCACGTGTGTAGGATCACTAATATAATGTCTCAAAACAGATACATGAAAAACATCGTGCATACGCCTCAAAGAATCAGGCAAGGCTAGTCGATAGGCCACAGGTCCCTTTCTCTCCACAATCTCGAAAGGTCCCATGAATCTAAGAGAGATTTTATCTCCCTTTCCAAACTTGATCGAACTCTTATGCGGTTTAACCAGCAAGAAGACTTGATCGCCAACCTCGTAACTACGGTCGACTCAGTGCGCATCGGCATAAATTTTCTGTCGATCCTGCGCTTCTTTTATCCTTTGTCTTATGGTTTGCATTTGCTGTTCCATTTCTTGGATCGCTTCTGGTCCCACCAGGACCCTATCCTCAAGCCGATCCCAACTCAAGGGCGTCCGACATGGTCGCCCATAAAGAAACTCGAAAGGCGCCATCTTAATGGTGTTATGGTAGCTGTTGTTGTAAGCAAACTCTACTAGAGGCAAGAATTCCTCCCAATGCTTTTGTTGGTCCATCACGTACATGCGCAACATGTCTTCCAAGTTTTGGTTCGTTCGTTCTGTCTATCCGTCAGTCTCTGGGTGATACGCAATACTAAAATTAAGATGGGTTCCCAAGGCCTCTTGGAAACTCATCCAAATCATCCAATAAACATTGATCCTCGATCGAATATAATCTTATTAGGCACGCCATTCAGCTTCACAATCTCACTGATGAAAACTCTCGCTATGTTAGGTGCATGATATGTCGTACACATAGGAATAAAGTGAGCACTCTTAGTCAGAGTGTCTACTACTACAAAAATCAAGTCGTGTCTCCTTGCCATCAGTGGCAATCCAACAATAAAATCCATCAAAATAACTTCCCATTTCGATTCCGGAAGGGCATGTGGTTGAATTAAACCTGCCAGGTGTCCATGCTCAACCTTTACCTGCTGACACTCTAGACGTCTAGCCACAAAGTTGACTATGTCAGCCTTCATTCCCTTCCATAAGAATAAGGGTTTAAGGTCTGCCCTCATCTTCGTGACTCTCGGGTGAGCCATGTAAACTGCTCTATGAGCCTCACTCAGGATCAACATCCTTAACTCGTCGTTTGGCGGTATGTAAATACGACCTCTAAACCTCATTAAACTATCACTATCAAATGAATATCCCTCATATCGTGGTACCATCATTGTGTTTTGTCCAATAAAATCCTCAACTTCTTTGTACCAGTCATCATCACGCTGTAAAGTGAGAATATTCTCACATAGATTTGTCTGAAGAGGTAATAACAAAAATATGTGTGGCCTCCGACTCAAGGCATCAGCCACTCAGTTCACGGTTCCCTTTATGTAAGTAATCTTGAAGTTGTACTCGCTAAGCAATTTCGACCAACGTCGTTGTCGTGCGTTCAGGTCGCTTTGCGTAAAAATGTGTTGTAGTCCACAATGATTAGTCCTTAGTTCAAATTTTTGTCCAACAAGGTAGTGTCTCCAAACCTTCAAGGCATATACGATGGCTAATAACTCCAAATCATGCGTCGCGTAGTTTTCCTCATGCCTTCTCAATTTCCTAAAAATGTAAGCAATCACTCGTCCGTCTTACATCAAGACTCCACCTAAACCTTCCTTGGATGTGTCAGTGCATACCAAGAAGTCTGCATCCATGTCAGGGACCTTTAGTATCAGATTTGTCGTCAACAACTCCTTAAGCCTCTGAAATGCTTCCGCGCATTTCTCGGTCCAAACAAACTTCTTGTTTTTCTTCTGTAATTCTGTGATCGGATTTGCTATCTTTGAAAATCCCTCGACAAACCGTCGATAGTATCCTGCTAAACCCATAAAACTAAGTACTTATGTGACGTTCATTGGTGCAGGCCATTCCATAATAGCCTCAACCTTGGCTAGATCCACGACGATACCTTCACTGGAGATGACATGCCCTAAGTAGTGAATCCTCGACTGATAAAAAGAGTATTTGGACAACTTCCCAAACAATTTGTGCTCTCGTAGACACTGTAGTACCAAGCGAAAGTTCTCATCATGCTCCTCCATCATCCAAGAGTAGATCAAGATATTGTCAATAAATACTTGGACGAACTTATCCAAGTACTCGCAGAACACCCCATTCATCAAACTCATGAATACCCCTGGGGCATTGTTGGCAGCCAACCCAATTTTTTTCGATTGCTCTCAAAAGCTGCCTACACCCCTTGTCGTATTACGACAAATCATTGTCGCATTGTGCTAATGGACATTCGTCTCATCTTTATGACCATTACAATTCAATTTCGACCCAGTTTTCACTACTGCAAGTGTGAAAACACTTCTTTCGTTGATTAGATTGTCGTCGTCTTTGGTTGATACTTGATCACTGGTTTATCACATGATTACTAAATGTTGTATCAGACTTATGTTCTTGAGCATTATCTTACCTTGATTGCGCATTTGGATATATTTCATTGTTGAATCTTTGGGCATGAAAGTTATTGGTCTTGTTCTGATCTTATGAAAATTGTGTAATGGATTTGGTCGTATTTTTTTATCCTTTCTTTGGACTTTCACTCGATTATTATATGAAGAAATTTTGATTGTATGGTTCTAAGAATTTGGAATACAAACATATACAATATGCACCAAATACATTGGCAAGTTCATAAGGTATGATAGCAATGGTTTCAAGGTGCATAAGTTAATCATATTCGAATTGATACTTGGCATACTATTTTCAAAGATTAGATTATACGTTGATTGTTATATGATCCCGAGCTATGTATTAGCACTAAACCCTGTGATTAAGCGATTGAATGAATGATGGAATTGGCACATTAAATCGATAGTTAATGCTGGTACTGTGTTGGTTTTAAACTTAACACTTGGCGCGTTATTATCATATGAGGTTTTGGTTCTGACTCGAATAACTGGCACGTAGCAGTGGTGATTCACCCACTCGCTGGTCGATGCATTTGTTTTAATGATTGTGGTTTTAAATAGCTCTGTACAGGTCATTAATGTAATACGTGGTGATGGTAATCCCACCACCTTCACACGCCTGGAATTGTTTTCGGTCTCGTCGAACATTCAAACTATGGAAACCCTATCGTATTCACTCTGTGCATTGTGTATTCGGTGTGAACCCTACCATGAACAGAGGTTATGGCTCCTGTTGTGAGGGTCGAACCTAATGGATGCCAAGCGTTGTTGACATTCGATGGTGCATACAGTGACCTTGAAGAGTTTGGCTGGCTTTCGTTTATAAGGAAGTTCGATGGTTTTAATATCTCTGTTGCTCGGCAATTCGCACTGTCGTTTGATGGCTGCCGAGCCGAAGTTGGAGATGTCCAACTCGAAATCACCGAACAATCTCTCAGCCTGGCAACTGGTCTGCCCGTCAAGGGACAAAAATGGTCCAAAAGCTAAAAAGTAAACGATGTCCCATGGACATTGTTGTTTCGGTCTCGGACAGTGAGGTCGTGCAACAAAGGATTACCTGCGAAGATGTTGAAACCCCGCTGGTATGATCTCTTGATGATCC
>JZKD02S2083042.1:424574-441420 GCA_000966675.3 Picea glauca | reverse complement strand
GATAACTTTGTCTTCTTTATGAATTGAATTATCATATATGAATTTGTTGTATAGTAGGTTTCCCTCTTGCATGAATTCATAATCTGAAGACTGTTATGATTTCTTTTATGTCTTGATTGTCCTGTAACTTACTTCAGGAAGCATTATAGCTGATCCTTTGCGAGAATCTTAAGGTCTTAATGGTGTGAATTTCTTCCTCCAATCATCTTACAAAGCAACTATACACAGGACAGACTTGGAGCGTATCCAGGTCAATTAGTTAGGTGTTTACTGTTTATGTTAAATAGTTTAATATAAAAGTTAGTTTAATTAGATCTATATTACATTGTTTAATATCAGTAAGATAGATTAGATTGTTTAATTTCAGTAGTTTTTTGTTTCCTTTTCATAAAACATAAAAGATAAAAAAGAGATTCTTGGCTGTCTTAGGGCAGCGATCACATGCGTTTTGCAGGTTTTAATCAAATCTATAGTTTGTCCATAGTGTACATTTGTGAATAAGGAATAACATAGCTGATAATTAGGCAACTGATTTGAGTTATTATAATCATAGTTAGTATCTTGTAAATATATAATAGTTAGTAGTTTATAGTTAGATTAGTATAGTTAGTTTGAGTTTGTTTTATTAGTTTCTAGTTTCCTTAGTTTAGATTATTTAGCTCAGATCACTTTCTCTTTGGTTTCCTTAAGAGACCTTAGAGCAGCCAACGGAGCCGCTAAACTCGTCAGGGTGGTCCATACCAAATGGCTTGGGTTATTTAGACAACCTCAGACCGGTTCCACTCTCCCAGTTGACGGATGGACTGTTTCTCCCATCAACAGGCGTTTGTTAGTCCAAATGGTAAAACAGTAAACTCGTAATGTCCAAATATCATATTAAAGGCAATCTTAGGGACATCATCCTCCTTGATCCGTAACTGGTGATACCCTGATCGCAAATCGATCTTAGAGAACACCGTCGCACCCTTCATTTGATCGAACATATCATCAATTCTAGTTAAGGGATATTGATTGTTGATCATAGCCTTGTTCAGTTGACAGTAGTGAATGAAAAGACTCCATGATCTGTCCTTCTTTCGTATGAAAATAACCGGTGCACCCCACGGTGACATGCTAGGACGTATCAGTCCCAGGTCCAACAACTCCTTCTATTTCATTTTCAGCTCTTGCAACTCCGGGGTCGACATCCGATAAGGTTCTCTTGCTATCGGTTCGATCCCCGGTTTTAGGTCTATGGTAAACTCCAATTCCCTTTCCGACGACATCCCAAGTAACTCCTCTGGAAATATGTCCACAAACTCCTTCACCACCGGAAGGCATTCTATACCCTCCGCTACTCCCTTCTCGTTTAGCGTGAAGATCAAATAAAGTTTGCACCCCTTGCGCATACTCTTCCATAACTGTAAGGAAGAGACGAACCTCAGGGAAAATCCCTGGTTTTGTCCTACAATCACACATCTCTGTCCTTCGTCATCAACCAAGATCAACTGTTTCGTCTTACAGTTGAGTATCGCCTCATGAGATTCCAACCAATCCATACCAATCACAACATCATAAGATCCTAAGATCGTGACATACAAGTTGAACCTCGTGACAAACTCTCCCAAGTTAAGGGAACAGCCCGTAACCTTTCCTCCAACCTTCTGTTTGGCTCCCGAGGCCATCTCTACAAAGTTAAGATCGTCCTATTCGACTACCTTTACCTTAATCCTTTTTAGCGCTGCACCAGAAATGAAACTCTCAGTAGCACCTGGGTCTATCAATATACTAAGGGTCTGGTCAGCGACAGTACCTGTTGTCTCGAGCACAGTCGAATGATGCTCTTCCTAGCGGTTATTCACTGCTGCATGAATCCGATGGGCCTTGCCCATATCTCCCACTGTAGCGGGTCCGGCTGATCCAGACGCTCGGGTCCTCTCCACAGGACAGTCGTGCTGGTAGTGTGGCTCCCCAAACATCCAACACCCCTTCTTCGGCCTAGTAGTCCTGGTACCCAAAGTAGAAGATGACGGCCCATCGGCCTGGAATCCAGGTCTGTTCTGCTGAACATGCCTAAACTACTGCTGCGACGGGAAACGGTGTCCACTACTGAGGCGGCGGTTTTCGAGGTGTAGTGAAAGTGGATCCCCTCTGGAAGCCACGATATCCCGGCGTATGTCTTGCTGGTGTCTGGTGCTATGGTGTACCAGATGAACCCTTCCCTGTGGGTCTCGCTGGGGTCCTGGTCTAACCCCCATTAATAAGATCCTCCTCTGCTATGAGAGGGCCTTTTGGACAGTGTCGTGCAAGGTTTGAGGCATCAAGATCCTAACCTTTGCACGCAGGCTGTCGTTAAGGCCAAACATGAACCAGTTGACCTTGAGCTTCTCAGTGTTAAGGTGCAGAGCATACCGGAGCAGCTCCATAAAACGTGCCTCGTACTCGGGCACTGCACGACCTCCCTGTCATAATGCGTTGTACTCATTGAGCTTATGCTCGATGAATTCCTCTGAAAGGTACCTCTCTTGGAACCGTTCCTTGAACAGTTCCCATGACACATCTTCCATGACCATGTTCAGCTGCGATAGGAGCGTCTTCCACCATAGAAGAGTGCTCCCCTTTAGTTGAAAGACTTCCATGCAGACCTTCATGTTGGAGGTATAATTGTGAAGTGCAAAGCACATCACCATATTCTCCAACCATGCCTCGGTGGATGCGCCATCCGGGGCACCAAAGAACTCGAGAAATTTTTACCTTCTCGAGTTCATGGTGAATGCTACCTATAACGACCAGTTTCACACGGTGGAACCTCAGTGGGTGTCGGCACCCTAGCCTCGTCTCTGTCCAATCGGATGATCAGAGCCTTAGACATGCGCTGAAAGGATCTCATCATCCCAATAACATCACCAACCACTATCTACTCCTGTCCGAGAACCTACTCGCCTCCCTGGGGGTTATACACCTCAGGCATGGATGCTACTAGAGACATCAAGCCTCCTCCCCTAGCACCCCGTCCTCTGCCTCCGCGGCGTCCTCTAACCATTATTATATTTATGCACATAATCAACTTGATCAACAACAGTATAATCGAATCATAAATTGTCAACGAAATCCATAGTGAATCCCAAGTCGTGGGTCGAACCAGCTCTGATACCATACGTAACAACCTCCACACTCACAACAACAACTCTGATAACAGGTGAAATTTTTTTTTTTTAAAAGTGTGTGCGCGCGTGTAGAAGGAAACAAGCACACATGACTCTACGTCGCCACCCGACAACTAACAAGATGTAACCACGATGATCACAACAAAAAGGACATAAGGTGCGCAACAAGTAACTGCAAGCATTAAAGACCATAGACATAAATAAGAATCCATAATAGTATATTTACTATTTCTTCTCTGGAAAGTAGGGTGTTTAATCTTAGTCGTCTGCTCCAGAGAGAGAGAAGGTCAGATAGGCTCCTGGCTAACTTCTCAGGCAGAAACTAGTAAACCGACAACGAACAAGACGCAAGAAAGATGAACACAGCAAGATGACACATGACGTACCATGGCAACAACATGCGTTAACGACGATCAAGCGCCAATAAGTAAGACTGACTATTCGCCCTTCCTACCCTTCAAGGGTTAGGACCTCCAAGACACATAAGCAATGCTCAAGCCTAGGTTCCCATTGATTTTAACCATTTAAGGTCTCAGGGCTGGCGACTGTTCTGAGGAACATGGAGGTGTCTACATCCCACCCGACACAAGCAGACCAAGCAAGGAAATGATTACAACCAAGTACAATAATAATGAACAACCCCTTCATCTACTCACTCAAAAATTATTGTAACCAACTCATGGACATTACACCAGATATGTTGATAAATAACAATAAAATTTCTACAAAGCTGCCATGAAATAATAAACATATCATATTTTTATCCTATCAACCTTGCAAAAATAACCATCACCTTACATCTTAGGTGTTATCCCATCAATACAATTACAATATCATTGCCATAAAATGATATCACCATTCATTTAAATCTTAATAATTTTGCAATAATAATAATATTCACATTACACAATAATGACCCTTTAATAAAGCCAGCTAGGGAATTCACATAGCTTCTTCCAGCCTCCATGGCGAGCCCTGCTATACATGTCTAAAGCGTATGAAATCACAAGGTACAACTATTAAAAATAATTCATGTCCTCCACGAAAGGCACAAGTCAGAAGGGGTTTCGACAACAATCATCCATCATTATTCATAAAATCTATTGCGCAAGAATTTTAAAACCTAAAACCATAATTATTGCTTAAAATCAGTTTGTGCAAGTCACATCTATAACTATTATTAAGACACAAAAATCCATTGGTTCAAGAAGTCCCAACCTAAAACCATCACGTGTCATTAGTGTTCTAAAAATCTCAAGCGTGAGATAATCACCAACCAACCGATTATAACATCACCCCTAAAAGGCTAGTCCTAAATAAAACATGGTTATACATAATGGAATTAAATAAATGGCTGTAACACCATTTAATGCATGCTTGAATAGTTACTTTTGTTCTTTTATTGACTCTTGGTGGACATGTGTGTGCATGGTTTATTATAACCAGTTTGCAAACAATGCATGGTTTATTATATCCAGTTTGCAAACAAATATCATAAATTACCTCCCTCTTATCTATCACTAACCTTACAATGCCTTATGCTGCGATATCATTACCCTAGATCAAAGTTAGCATTACGTTTATATTATAATAAATGGAAACAAGATGTCAATAACCCTGAACCCACAATAAGCGCAACACGCCATAATTATAAATCAGTAATTGACGCAATAATTTAGAATTGACATTTACCTTAACTCAATAACCTAAATTTATAAATAAAGGATCACCCTTCATGTGCACGGAAGATTAGAACAGATTTCCTATCCTTGGTTTAATGCAAAAATTTATCCATTTACGATGCAGTTTATAGGAGTCTGTCATAACCCTTCACCCGTCCCACAGGATTCCCTCCTGCGCCAGAATTGAGCGCAAACAAATAAATTAAACTGTGTTTAAAATCAAAGGTAAATTTTTATAAATTAACTTGGATCCTATTGCCCAATCTGAGAGCTGGAATAATTATGCCACAGGACCACCGTATTGGAAAATACATTGTCAGGGTTTTTCAAATTAAGACTACTGACAGAGTGGCTGAGAGAGGAATCAACCTCCAGTGCACGGGGATGAGGTTGGTGGTTCTGGTTAAAGAATAAAACCTTACAAGCAATAAGAGGCCAGAAGGGAGGATGCGCAAGATGATTTATTCCTTGCACCTAGGGTTCAACACTATTCCCATACGTACCACAGCCAGAGGGAAGGTTTAGAGGGGCGGAGACACAATTTACCTATGGGAAAATTGAATTAGACAGAGACTCAGGCGTAAGGGAGATCGATCTGCTAGAGCAGAGATAAATATGGACAATACAGCCACATTAAAATCGAAACGCCCAGCAACGTGCAAGGATAGTTATAGCCCACATAGAAATCAACATCCACAAAAAAAATCGAGATAATGACAACTATATACCTGAAGCTCCTTTTTTTTTTTTCATCCAATGATAAGATATCAGTGATATGGTTTTGTATACATGCAGAACTGTCGTTGTAATCATCATAATATTTTTGAATAACCGTTACAGTGACATGAACCTTTTGATTGCCACGTTTTCAGTGTAAACAACAATGAGTTTGAATCTTTCTATGCTACCTATAAATCTAAATCTATTCAAGATGAGAAGGATCCAGCAAAGTAAATGCAATAAAAATAGTTTAGCGTAAACCCACCTTAACCTGAAATTTATTGAAACCAAAAACCCCATTTCAACACAGATTCTCTTAAAAAGCATAATTCCATTTTTAGCTTGGATTCGTGCATGCAATCCTGGGAATGATCATTTATATATATGATCAACAAGCAAATGAGTCAAGGCTGTAAAAACAATTAGCAGTCGACGAGGTTTAGGTGGATCAATCAAGGATTTTATACGCAACAAATCACCATGAGAATATAATGTTTGAAACCTAAAACAGAGAAATTAAATTCCCTAATCAAATGGTTGTATTTGTAGGGGTTCCTCTGTCCTAAAGTTCAACAATTCTCAGGATATTTAAAGGAAATTAATATGCCAAAAGACACAAAAGTTACTGCCATAAGAATTTTCAGACACAAAAACCATTACAAACTCAATAATACACATACAAGTCTAAGTGATACATCCTACACAAATTATCATTCAATCTGTGGGGTGTACCTTTTCCAGTTCTCTTGTTGGAGAGTCGTCGTGCACTCAGTTCCACTCCTGCCCCATGCCGCTCCTACTCCTCGACCGTAGAGACTACAACCGTACCTCCCAACAAACACTAGGGGTACTCTGCTTCACCCTAAGCTCCCCGAGCCACAAAGGGGACACACACAGTCCAGATAGTATACCTATCTTCCCATATCACCTCCAAGGCTGAGCTACCACTGTAATCCCAGCTGAGAAAATCCCATCTCCTCACAAGAAATTAGTCCAGTCTGAATTCGGCAGCATAACAATACCTAATACCTCCTCGCCCTTTTTCCCCCATGCCCCTTTCTTTTATTGAGTTTTGACCTAAATCACATTTATTTTAAGTTTTAATGAAAAACCCTCTAAAACTTCTTTGCCTTACAAGTGTCACTCATCCCCCACATTTCTCCAAAATTATTTTCATTTAAAAAAAAAAAAAAAAAACCGAAAAGGTAAATGCGCTAAGCATCTTTTCATTTTATTTTTAAATTCATATTTTTTTTTATACTCCCGCTCGTTAAATAATTTTATTAATATTGATTCAATCTGAGTTTATGTATGAGTTTTAAGGAATATAGTTTAGTCCCTTAAGCATCCAATTTATTCACTGATGGTTATGCGTTCTATCAATCAAAACTATGGATTTTGGTATTCGTTTATTTATGAATTAGTTTAATTTTTGAAAAACTAGTGCGTTCATAAGGGAGTTATGCTTTGAATATGTTAATGAAATCTCATTGAAGGTCACGTTTAAAGAAGGAGAGGCCTTCAATGAAATTTATTGTATGAGTTAACTAAAATTGTACTTATGTATATTTTTATTTTTAAGAAAAGTTATGTTTCAATTTGAATGAAGGTTATGAGTTCATTAAAAGTTAAATGGTTGAAAAAGATTATGAAATCTAGTATCCGTTGATATATTGGTTGTAGTTGGATGAATTTAACGTTAATAAATCCAATAACTAGAGCTCAAGTACGTTCTAAAAATTGTATTCTCCTTGCACTGCATTGAGGTGTGAACTCTAGCCTAAAATCTCATAATGATGTTTTGCTTAATTATTTTAATTGTTATTAGGGTTAATTGCTATTAATAATGATATTTGGGTATAGGATTAGGTAAAGATTCATTCGATCTATCTCATTTAGAATCAGGGTTAGGCTCTTTTTAGAGTCAGAGTTAGGGCCTTTTTCCTTATGGTTAAGCAAAATTTTTATCTTAGAGAAGTTTTTTTTTTTGACTTAGGCTTAGATTTTGAACTGGATGACAATTGTTTAGGGGATTCATTTTAATAATTTATTAAGGCGTTATTGTCTTAGGGCTATTTATGTTTGTTTCCATCATCCACATCAATGTGACGTGCCCTTCAGGATGCACCACGTGCTCCAAGGGTGCCACTCGCCTCGTTCGTTCCTTTGCATGACGTGCCCTTCAGGATGCACCACGTGCTCCAAGGGTGCCACTCTCTTCTTGTGTTTCTTTTGTGTGACGTGCCCTTCAGGATGCACCATGTTCTCCAAGGGTGCCACTCGCCAACTGGACTAATTGGTAGACATATATAACCCCTGGAGTCAACACTGCGCTAGGTGAACTTGTGGGAGACTAAGGGCTCTAAGGAATAAGGCCCCCGCCTTATTGCGCGCCCCTTAGAATCATCATGAGTGACTGTCACAGTCTGCCCTCATAGCATCGTGGATCCTCTCAAACTAGGTAATCATTAAACTACAGTTCGAGCCACGGTGGGAGTGCTAGTAGGTGGTGGCAGGGCTGTTGTCCACCCCTCTCCTTCAACCTATCTGGAAATCGTGTGTGGCCCCTTTACTCCATATGTGAGTCTGGTCAGCAAGCTATCGTCAGCCTACATCATCAACAATCATGTCAGAACATGTCAACATCATATCATCAGATCAAAGAAATATCACAGTAAATAAATCAAACCAAATAACACACTCCCTGACTCAATGTGGAGTCCAAGGGGGTTCCACCGATGCCTCTACATCCTCAAGGTCTGAAACCCTGGACACTCAATGAAACCGAGTCAGCAATACCTCTCTACATAAAAGTAGTAAAAACATCATGTCATCTATCATAATGCATCATAATTAAGTATAAATAGTTTAACATCATAAAAGTCCAGATCACTTACGAGCAAGTGTCCTCAAAGAATAAGTTTTCCCAGTGCGCCAGAGCGGGATGTTACACATCTAGAAATATTTTTTGATTTCTAATAACCGTGCCTCAACTTTCTCACCTGTTCTAGATTCCCCGCCAAATGTAGTAGGATTAATCTTCTTGAATTCCCCTTCAAAGTGATCTACTTGTTTCCTTTTTCTATTCGATTTTTCTTTATCTTCGACTGAAGGGGTACCCTCGGATGATTTGTCCTCTTTTTCTGCTTCAGGACCAAATTTCTTGGAGGTCCTCTTACTAAAATCTTCTTAATGATTATCGTCCTTTGGTATTTTCTTGGTTACTATGATGCACAAAAGAACTTCATTTATCTCTTGTTGTTCCTGTCGTGCTTTCTTCAGTTTCTCATTGTCTGCTTTGAAAACTTGTAGTTCAACAATAATATTCCTCATTGTTTCTAGTACTTCTATAGGTGAGCTTCCGTCACTATTCTATCTTAGATCTCTAGGAGGTCCCTGCTCTGGATTTCCTTCCATTTTGATTTCTGCATCATCCCGAGTTGCCATAATTCACACAAAACAGAAAGGGTTTTTTGTTTGTAACAAAAAGGTTTATTAGTTTTGCATAAATCGAAATATTTTCTAAGTAACTAAAGTGACCCTATTCAAGTCCAGTGTTGTAACCTTTTTCTTTGATACCATATGTAATAGACCTCAAATATACCAAATAAACAAAAAAATGTATACATTCATCCTTAAATAGATTTGATATTCAAAGAAGGTAGGCTTTTCTATTATATTGTTTGATTCTGAAAGTTTGCTAGAGTCCTTATTGTCGTCGACTAACATTACTACCCAACTTAAATTTTTCATGTCAACGTTATGAGATGTGCATACTCCACATTCCAATTTTCACTTAAAGTCCTATAATTATAATTACTTTCATATCTGTATACACATATACCCATTACAATAGGATTAGACTACAAACAACTTTGGGACTTCTGGCCTAAGCCTTATGCATTAGACTATACACATATTCACACTAACTCAATCAAAAGGACTTAGGTAAAATGTAAAGAGTTAGATTATACTCCTCTGCGAAATTTTTTATTACAATATAATCAAACCCCTTTATTTTAAAAGCATCCGGATAAGGGTAGTGGTTAGGTAAGGACTTCCAGGTAAACTTAGTCTATGAATATACTATAACCCTTTGACCATGCTAGCAATCCCACTTGGCTCCACCATTCCAATATGTAACATCAACTGAAATCTGTATTAACTGCATTCATATTGATTTAGGGTTAAAGGATTCCATGAGTCGCACAGGCGCTTCCTTAATCTGTAGCCCATTGAATGCTAAAGAATGGATAGGTCTAACGAGAATTAAATCCTATCCAAGCCATTAAAGTGGGTAGGGTGTATGCTAATGTCGAGACCATCACCTGACCTATTTTCCAATATGGACATGCCATGCCTACCTCATCACATGGCCTTTTGTACCCACAACCTTCATTATCCGAGGAAAGGGTTCTCTAGGTTAATAAAATTTTCTCTTGACGTGGGGAGTTTCTCCAGAAGCCTAGCTCTGCGACTCTATTTTCTTAGCGAAGGGAAACAACTATGAGGACTTTCTATGATGGAGGCAACATATCCATCTAACCACCTGGTAAGTTTTCTCGTTATCTCTGCATCTTTAGTCATGAATTAGTGGCCGAGTTCTCTTTCTCCTATAATCACCATGGATTAACCTACGCACCATAGCGATTGTACTTATTGTGGATAACTATTCCCTCATTTCCAAATCTCAAAGGTTTCTTGGAAAGTTCCTCACTCCTAATAAGTAGTTTTCATTACCATATCCTTATCTATTCAGGGAGTTTTGAAAGGCTTGATACCTCGTTCCTTTGTTTTCTTGGTGTTTCGTAAGTAGTTTGCCTTTAGGGCATGATGTTCCCTCTATACTTTACTATTCTATATCATCAATTGGGTATTGCATTTACGTGAGACTTCTCCAGAATTCCATTCCAGAGGATAAAAGTATGAGGGTGGGAATTACCCTATTATTGCATTATATTCTTCTCTATACTGAAAGAATTTTCATTTCATAGACTCTAATTACCTGTCATGGTTGGTATTCTCTGAGTGGTATTTGAATAATGTCTTCCCTATCCCATCTCTTTTTATCCTCCTCTAAGAGTTCTTTCTCTTGTACACCATCCTCACCCATAACCCATAACTCCAAGGAAAAATCCGAATAATCCCTTCATAGATTTATTCTCTCGATCTTGAATTAGACTGGTAAATACATACATATTATGTAATGACTTACCACGGTCTATCATTATGTATAAATCATTCTGTGTTAATTAAATCCCATTTTTGTTATCTTTGAAACCGATTTCTGTATTTACAGTTTAGGCATTTTCATATTAATTGTTTCGATTTTATTTCCTTATGAGGATTATGTCTATTATAACCTATGGGTATCATCTATACCTTGGTAACTAGAGTATACTTTTCCATTGATTAATGTTTCAAGAATTGGTGTTGGAATTACTGTTATATTTACAAAAATCATATTTTCTTGTATGATTCCCTTTCTTTCTTTTGAACTGGAAGTTGTAACTAATGATGGGGCCTTGTTTTTATGCAAGGGTACCCATCAGTTTATTCAATATCTCTCCTCCCCTTTCTGTTCGTTGACAGGCCACTGCTGGGAAATGGAACACACCCATGAAAAACCTAAGATAATTACAGGTTCTGTCAAATGATATATTTCATTCCGTTGATAATTTCATTCACCCTTCTTTCGTATAGTTACTAATATTTCAATGGTATAATTTTGCACCTCGTCGGTGCAAGGTTTTGGATATCCATGCCTATCCTTGGCATCAAAGGCATTCAGGTTCCATTCCTGTAACCCTCTTCATCTCATATTTTTAGTTCTATAAGAAGGGCATGGTAACTTTCCAGTCCTTTTATTAACGGTGTAGTTTTTTTCCGGCTTCAGTATCGTTTGATTTAAGGGTAAACTTGTCTTGTGGTAGTATTCCTATTGTTGGAATAAAACACAATATGGGGTGTTTATTTGTTTCAAATATAATAATAATAATAATAATCTATTTTTAAGTTCACGACCAAGCCAGCACACCAAATTGGTGTATGAGACCCCCTTCTTTGTGGGACAAGGGACCCCCCTCCGCCCAACGATTTGACTGGTAATGTCTACGAAGGTATACATACCCTACCCCCCTCTGGATTTGAACCTGTGACCTATTAAGAGGAAACACATGTTATTAACCATATGTATTGGATATGTAATGTGTTCCTTAAAATAATTTCATGGTTTTCCTCTCGCCTACTTGTAAAAGCATACTGGTTATTTCATCAGTTTAATATATCTTAGCACCATGCTAGTTTCTTCAAAATTAGAATTTTGAACTGAAAAAAATGTTATCGGCTATTGTTGACTGTGTGTATATATTATTTGTATTTGAATCCAGATAGCACGATGGTAAAATAAGTTTGATTTTCACCCATAGTGTAATCGTATTAAATGCTTCCCTTTTTTATTACTAGGTGATTATGTTGTTGTTTACAAAGTTATGAATTTATTACGACTATGTGTAAATCAGGTAAAGTTTCCAGGGTGTTATTTTTATTACTTTGGGCCTTCATGCCTCTCATGATTAGTTCTGGAAAATTTCTTGTGTTAACCAATTCACTCCAAAAATTAATTCCCGTAATTCGATATGTAGTCCCCTAGACCAAATTGTCCTATAACTTTCCATTAAACACCTGTTGATATAAAAAATATGTAAATGTTGTAGGTTTTCTATAATAATTCTTGAAATTTGCAAGGTTACTTCCATACCTAAATATATGTATATATATTAGGCACCTACGATTATAGTTATATCCTAATAATCATAACTGTTCATCTTGTACATGGAAGGAATCTCAACCAATTACTATACTTCTATGCATACCTTTATATATCAGATAGTAAGCATATTTCCATACATATATATATACCTACATTATTTAATTTCCATTTGTATTCTGTACATAGGTAATTCCAATCTACAATAGAAATTATTCATGGGGTTTTCACCTATAGTATTTTATCTTATTACATCAGTAATCCAATCCACAGAACTTATTCTTCTAGAGCTTTGATCAGGCATATCCTTTCAGCTAGTATATTTATGGGAATTTAATATTCATAACAACAATAAGATGAAACCAAGATAATACATTCAGAACTAGTATAGAGACATTCTATCAGTTCCTAAGTTCAATAGGATGCATTGAATCTTTTGTCCATATTATTATTTCTATTCAGAACTAACAGATGCATTCTATCAAGTATTTAACCAT
The DNA here is from genome assembly GCA_000966675.3 of Picea glauca. Classification (NCBI taxonomy): domain Eukaryota; kingdom Viridiplantae; phylum Streptophyta; class Pinopsida; order Pinales; family Pinaceae; genus Picea; species Picea glauca. The sequence continues at coordinate 428,606 of JZKD02S2083042.1, read as the reverse complement.
AAAACATTCAGCCAAAGAAGGGGAAGAAATAACATATCATAAATAATACGCTAAAAGACAAAGGGAACATCCATGTTCCTCCCAACCGTAGAACATGGCAGCCAAATCACTTTCCCGGTTCACCCCCTAGCCTGACCATGAATCCATGAGGGTGAATTTGAAATCTCCTCTTCAGTAATGTTTTCCTCTATCTGTAGTCCTCTCCTTGCCTCACACTCAATATTTAGTGTTCATAACAACAAGAATACAATATTTCCTTTTCTCCAGCATACTCGACAGCGTCCTGCCTCCTCACATATGCTATTTATCAAACCAATATTTTTTCCTAGGTCTTTTTCCCTCCATTGGGAATTTTCACAGCTTTCTAAATCCATGATTTTCAGGGGCTTCCAATGGCCAAATCCTTGATTTTCCACTTGTAACAATCATCCCAGAGGTAGTTCCAACATGTTCCCCACTCATGGAGTCATGGTCAGCTAAATTTAACATGGTTGTTCCATTTGTCCTCCTACAATAATTAAAAAAATATCATGTTTACGTACAAGTGTCATAGTCAAATAGTTAGTTGGGTCAAATTAGGTCTCTTCCCAACAATCAAAATAATAAATTAGAATTTATCAAATTTGAAATTCGGAATTACCATAAATGGCAAAAATTTCCAAATTCGAATTTACTAAAAATGAAATATTTTTCTAACAAATTTCGAATTTCAGAAATACTTTATTTTTGGGGATGTCACATAAAATACAGAGGTAGAATTAGAGTGCGATGAATATTATACTATCTTAAGGTAAATGAAAATGAATAGCTTAGACATTCATAATTAAAGTCCCAAAAGGAAGACGAATAGTTCAAGTAGTCACAGAAACGAAGTTTTGAAATGAAAATGAATCGTCGAGATAATCCCAAACGAAGTTTTGGAATAGGTCATTCCTTCAATTCTGATCGAATGGTCTATAGTTTTATATAGGAGTTGGAGTATACATACATATAATTGTGATAGGAATAATGCATAGTTTGTAATCAAGTGATGAGTTATATATAGTTGACTGTATCATTTTCAGAACCCTTAAATTCCTTTTATGTGTATTTCACCATATATCATTGAAAATAAAAGAAATCCAATAGTTATGTTGGCCACAATGAAGTTTCTAGAAACATAATAATATAGGATCAAATTAAAATGGAAGGAAATGCTTTCTAGAATCACATAAGTTGATATGCTCTTCCCTTTTCAAAACAATTTAGGTATAAGGATTAACCAGTATATCGACAAGCCTAGAATTAAATCATTAAAAACTCATGGTTTCATTACAAGTATGCAGGAGAAAAATACTATGACTCAAACATTAAATTTTATTACACATTCCAAATTGAAACCAGAAATCAAAGGTGTGCCCAAAATTATGCAAGTACTGCATTATTGTTTTCCCACATTGAATATCATTACAACATTGGATTCATTTGTTAAATATAATTGAGACGGAACCATACATAATATGATAATCTAAGTTGGAACTGATAAGCTTCATTGTTAGAACCTGGAACGATAAGTGTTGAGAATTCTAAAAAGAACTAGAATCTCTTTTGTACAAGAGGATGCCCAGAATCCAAATTTTTGGATGCTCCAACCCTGTAAGGGAATCAAGAAACTTCAATTAGTAACTACCAAGGAATAATAGAGTTTCTTATAAGAAATACTGAATTTAAATTTCCGAGGTAAATTGATTATAAAGAAATAAACATGGAAATTTCTAGATTTCACTTTACTTGGGGCCATAGTGTAGGTCCTCTTGCCTCTGCGCAATCGACGAAGTCATCCATAGACTAGAAGGGATAGGTGGGCCACAATCGATCTGATGGGTACCATCGCAAAATCAAGGATCCCATCATCAGGTCGCAGTAAACAATCCTTTAAACTTAAATACCAAAAGGAAATCAAAAGAAACTCATGAGAATTAAAATGATCAAGACGGTACAGAACAAAATGTATTCTATAAATTTTACAAACATAGTCTACCAATAAAGACCTGAGACTTCACTCCTGTCACAGTAATAAATTACAAAGTTGAACTGCAAGGGTTGCATGGTAGGTGTAGACCGAATACAAAAATTTAAGACAGGGTAGAAGTTCAAATATTTCTTGCCGATGTAACGACCTTCCTCGTTAAGACAACAACTCCGATAACAGGTGCAATTTTTTGTGTGTGTGTGTTTAAGGTGTGTGCGTACGTGTAGAAGTATCAACACACTTGACTCTACGTCGCCACTCGATGACCAACAAGACACAACCACGACAAGGTAAAACTGACCACCCGCCCGTCCTACCCTGCAAGGTTAGGACCTCCAGAAAACATAATAAACGCTCAAGACCAGGTTCCCATCGATTTTAACCATTTAAGGTCTCAGGGATGGCGACTGTTCTGAGGAGTATGGAGGTTTCTACATCCCACCCTACACAACACACCAAGAAACTAACTGAATACAATCCAGTACAACGTAAATAAGAAGAACAAATACGCCCCTTACGGAATGGCGCGTGATAAGAGGAATCCGACAACAAAACCCAAGTTCAACATTATTTAAATGAATCAACAACCCTTATTTACTAACTCCACGTAGTTTTTGTACATAAATCTAGGTCATGGCGTCATATATGTTATTAACAAATCACAATACCACTGTCATGTATTATTAACCATCATTCATTTATCTCACAATTCCCGACCATGATTTTACAATTTCAATACCTCTTATAGGCTACAGCTACCGAAATTTTAATGACCTTACAAGATAAAAACATGCCATTAAACAAGAGGATCTCTCCATGCGATGTCAAATGATCATAAATTTTTATGATAATTCCATAAAATAACATCATATCTATAAGTGACATCTTAATTGAAAATTTCAATATAGAATGGCAATATACAGAATAACCATATTTCAGTAACTGTGGGTACAATTTCATTCCCTTTTGCTAGCACCATCATTACCTTTGCCTTGTAATGCAAATGACATTACCCTAAACCAAATTATCATTACTTTTATATTATGAGAAATTGCATACAAATATCACTAAACTATATTCCTATTCCAGCACTAACATTACCATGGCTTTATGTATCCACAACAGTACCTCAACAGATTTAACATTATAATTCGGTTTGTAATGGTTCTTGCTGATAGGATAAAATTATTTTACCTCAATGTCTAAAATATAATTTGACATCATCTTTATAATTAACTTCAGGTTGAGAACCAATAACCTAACCTCATAATTAAATGGCAGTATATATCAATAATAGTATTTAAAGGACATTATTCAAATGACACTATTTGAGAAGTACCACATATAAGAATAACAACATACAAATGTCGATCCCTAAAGTAACAACGGTTACCATGACAATATATAATGATATTAGTATTTAATATGAAAATTTCCAAGTTACAGTAATTTAAAAGGACCATATATGTAAAAGTAAAAAGAATCAAACGCATTCGTATTTAAAAATGCATGCATTGGTATTTAAAACGTAGACCACATGCAGACCATTTTAACACGCATAAAAGCATTAAAAACACATACCATTTAAAGCCTTAAAACGCAGATTTAAAACGCCCAAATATATCCGTTAAAACGCAGATCAGTAAGCATTTAAACCCAAATTAAAACCCCATATCTACCATGCATACCCTAAAACGCCCAACAAATACATTCTTCTCATGGCCAAAGTGGCGGTAACAATTTAACATTGCCAGAACAAACTCACAATAACATAGCTGAACGAAATTGCCGAAAATATAATGCCAAACAATCTCACCATATTATCATCAATAACAGTAAATTTGCCGAATATAAAATGCTTTCTACTTTACCAATTAAAATCATACCGTTGCCGTACGCTCGCGTTGGAAGATGTCCCGCGCTCCGTGCCATGTCCCGTTCTCTTCGCCGCTCCCGCTCGCCGACCACAGAAAGCTCACCTGTACCTCCCAGCCAAATGCTAGGGGTACTCTGCTTCCCCC
>JZKD02S2083042.1:383367-405937 GCA_000966675.3 Picea glauca | reverse complement strand
TAAAACCTTAAGCATTACCCTTAACCAATCGTCGCCTAGCTCAGAATCTAAACCCTAAGCCTAAGACCTTCTAGAAACCGGGGGGGAAATTTTAGTGTGGCCTTAACAAATGTAATTTCAAAAAAAAAAAAAAAACTCAGACCATCACCCTCTCTTTATCCTTGTCTACTTAATAAAACTATCCTCCATCACCTAGATCTTCCAGTATCCATCTCCCTTTTACTTGTCTAGTTCACATTACTATATCGCCATCCCTCCTCGTAAATCCTCTTTATTCGTTTTTGTAAACCATTTACTTTTCCCCTATACTGGTTTGCCATCACCTTAATCTCTCATTAATCCTAAATATACAGATATATTAATGGTAAATTAAATGATGAATGCATTCTTATTAATAGAAAAATGAAAATATATATATGTGCATTTATATTATAAACAAATTATAAACAAATAAGTTAAGCATGTGAAAATAAAATGAATTTAAAAATGAGCGCACATACCCTTGAATTCTTGAAAAAAGAAAAATAAAAGTGAAATATATAAACAAAATAAACTAAAAAAAAAAATAAGAAAGTCAAAAGAGAAAAAGGGGGGGAAACCTAAGAAAAAGAAGAATTAGGGTTTGAGTCTTAAGAGAGGAAAGGAGGAGGGGGAATGGGGGGACTTTTTTTTTTGGCTGAGATTAGTATTGTTATGCTGGAGAATAGAGACTGATTGATGGCTGGTAAGAGTTGGGAATCCTCAACAGACTTGAGTGGTAACTCAGCCTTGGAGGTGAGCTGAGGAGCTAGTTACTCTCTGATTGTGTGTGGCCCCTTTGTAGCTCGGGGGGCTGAGGGGGAAGAAGAGTACCCCTAGCATTTGGCTGGGAGGTACCGGTGAGTTCATTGCGTTCGACAAGTAGGAGCGGGAGCTACAGGAGCACAAGAGTCGTTGCGGAAAGAGAATAAGGCCAAGGTATGTTCCTGAACTGAGTAGAGTAGAATGGATAGTGATCTACTGCTGCGATTATGGTTGTATTGTTGTGGAGTGTTGTACACAGTCCCTTATACTCTGAAAAAAAAGGGGGGGGGGTACCATAGAAGATATTCTTTTTTTAAATAGTGTAGTTGAGGTTTCATGTATTTCATTGTGGTTTCTGCTATTTCCTTTGTGGGCATTTTGGGGCAGTAGGGTTTACTCTTTTACCCTGGGCGTGTTTTCTTGTCGTGGACTTGCTTCTTTACCTTAGGCAATGGTATATGCGCCTGGGCGTTTGTGATTTGTATTGGGATTTTGTCTTTCTCCGAGGGTTTTCCACTGTTATTGGGCGTTTTTATACACAGGGGGGGCGTCCCTTTCTTCTGTGGGTTCCATTTATTTTTACACCCTGGGCGTTTAATCTATCGTCGGGCATCCCCACATGTGGCCTATGTTTTAATCTATGGCTGGGTCGTTGCATTCATGGCTGGGTTGTGGTATTAGGTTGTTCCCTTCCGTATTCCAGTAAAATCGTATTTGTTTTATTCCGTCACTTGTGATTTAAACCTCATTACCCTCTTGTGTTACTGCCGCAGTAAACTCACTGCCAAATTCAGAGCTTATTCATCATTGCCATTTTACATTAAGCTACCACTATTTTAATTTTAATTACTGTTATCTAAACCACTATATTTTAATTACGGTTGGTAATTTCTGTGATTAAAACTACGGTCATAGCCCCTTGTTGGTTCCCTTCGTTTTTGCTTACTAGTATTATTGTAAGTTGTCTGCGATCTACTTTGCAGCATGTCCCTGCCGTATTGTTATATTGGGCTCCTGAGGGTTATGGTACGGTGATTAAATTTCTTTCCAGGTTCATGAGTTTCCACGACACAACATAAACCTATGGTGTAATGCCTTCGTCCAACTAACCGCATCTGTTGAATGTACCTCCCATTTTCCAGTTCTCCCCTCGTCCTGGCAAGCTCTTGCCACTAAGAGAAGGCAAGTCGCATCACGCCCTTGGCTGTGCCCAATACATAACTCCCGCAGTGCCTTATTCGCCCTAATATAAATAGGAATGGACATGGTCAAACACTTCAAATTAATATATTATATTATTATTAATATTATCTTCCACCTAATATATTCATAACATTAGGGCTTTCCTCCAATTACTGTATATATCTATTCCTGTTGTGTTTATGTCCCCAGCGGATAGTGTTGAATAAAATTAAGTGAGCAGCAAGCAAGAATTACTTTAAGTTGTTATAGGCAAGGCAAAGCAATGACCTCTCACCAAATCTATGATTAAATACTTGCGCTGTAGGGTAGCCAACTACATCATAGCAGAATAATGCCTTCAGATACCGTTCATCTAAAAAAATAATATATATACCAGTTCTACTTTACCATTTGATCTCCCCTGTACAACACAGGAACTGGTTTTCGTGCATCAACAGTTCAGTACGTTACCAGGATAGAATTAGGTTTTAGTTCCTATTTCATTACCACGCGCCCTGTCAGGTTATCAGTTAAACTCCCAGCTTTTCCCAATCAAGATTTGAAAAACGTATCTGCTAGTTACTATATTTAGGTATTTCTTTATGTTTGGTATATTCTGAAACTGAACAAAATAGATACCATTCATATATATCTATAAAATTTTAATATAATTATTTATTTACCTTTATAATCTTATTCAGACATTAAGTTATCTTGATGCATCCCCAAATTAACAATATTAGGGATTGGAGGTAAGGAAAGTATTATTTCCTTTATTATAGTTTTTCCAATTGAACTTACTATAAAACAGAGGTCTATATACACTTATAAAAATTCTTAAAATGTTCGTCTGCGTTTGGATTAAGACGCAGGCCTCCACCCACGGATATGGTTCGAAACTCGCACCTTACACCTGTGCAGCTGAACTCATACCCGAAACCCTAGATATCTGGTCTGCCATTTTTGAGTGGTATTGACATTAATATCCTCCTCCAGATCGTGTGATCTCTCTGCTCCCACCATAGATTTTGGAAATCCAAAAGTGCACAGGTCACTAGAGTGGATAACGTAAATCGAGATGTAATATTAATAAATGTTGTTAATATGGAGACCAACTACGGAATTTAACTGAAACTGAGGTATTTACGCTCTAAAAATAGATGATGTTATGTTACACTTATTCTCTAGTGAACGTTGAAAGTTTTAAACAAAAAGAAAAAACAACAACAAAAAAGAAAAACAATAATTGCATATATATAATGATATGTACATATCGTGTAAGGTGATGCATTACATGTACAATGGGTGGAAATAAATAATATTAACAGACTTTTCCTTATATTCCCCTTTTCAATTATTTGTTATCATTTGCCTTAATGGTGGTGAGGTTAATGTAAGGTATGGGATGAATTGTTAAGTTAGAAACGAGATTATTAGTTTAAATGCCATATTAACATTGCTTAATTTCCTTGTTATTACTTGTTTAATTGGTAATAATAATAAGGTTGTTTCATTGCAAGGTCAATAAGGATGGTGGATTCACAATATTAATATTCGTTTAATTGCCTTAGTAATTCTTGTTTAATTTGCAGTAATAAGGTTTATTTACTTTGCAAGGTCAATGATTTTTAGATTCAGGTTATGCTTATGAAAGTGTAGCAATGTCATTATTATATATCACTAGGATGTTTATTTAATTCAGAGGTTTATTAACCTTATCCTTTTGTAATTGTTATCAAGAGATCTTATTAATTTAGAGGATATTCCATAAGAGAAGGAGAGTGGTGCTGTCATCACGGTGGAGTGACGCTTCAATAAATGGTTCCCATTTGAGTTTTATATTTAGATTTATGCGTAATAGGAATCGATGTAATAATGAAGAACAGATCCCAATGTTTCTTAATTTATCGGTATCCTTGATTATTGGAATAACAACCCCAGCAGCAGGTACAGAGAATGATTGTTTTAAACGCGCCAATAAATTTTGTTGATGATGGAGTGAGTAGAGCTATATTATTACTACATGGTGAATTAAAGATAATGTATGGTGGATTACTTGCGAAGTCCTTGTATCTTGATGTAATGATTCTAGCGCTAGGGTGAAGTCATTGTTGTTTACCATGAGTTGGGTTAGAAATTGCGAAGTCCTTATATTACCGAAGTAACGCTAACCTTTTTGATGTTTAAGATTAATGATTATTGTCATGTCAATGTTAAGTTTGGATTCTTTTAGTTTCCATTGATCGTAATGCCTAATGTTAATGCTTATGGTAAAGTTAATGTTAATAATAATTGTTAAGGTTAATTGTAATGATTGGCTAGAGTACTAATCAAAGCAAGGAGGTTGATTGTATGCGTAGGGTAAGGAATGTCGTCATTATTATGGTTCCGTGTTAATGGTTACAAATTGGCAATGTTTATTATTAATGAGGAACTTACATGTTGGAATGCCTTGAATTAAGCACAGTGTCGATTGAGTCCTCCTGAATTGCGTCTCCCGTAGAGGTCATGATTGTCCCTGATTTGTAGTACTTGGTGGTATTGTATTGCGTAGCCTGTTTGTGTCGGGTGGGATCTAGACACCTCTTGTAGCGTAGCATTTTTGTCTGTGTGTAAATCCGGTGGAAGGAACCCAGTGCCGTATCAAGAGTCTCGGGCTGTTTAAAGGCACAGTTCCACTCTTACGACACACTCTGAGCCGTATCAGTAGTCTCGGGCTGTTTAAAGGAATAGTTCCACTACTGCGACTCTACTGTTGGATTCTTTCATTCTGTGACAGTACTGTACCTAGCCCCTGGTGTCTTTTTCTGCTTACTGCTGCTAGTTCCATGCCTTATGTCCAGAGGCATTTATTTCTTGTGGTCACTGTGAGGTGTCGGGTCGTCTTGATTGTGTTCGTCTTACTTTCATCTGGTTGGTTCGACTGGTGACGTAGAGTCGAGGGGGTTGTCTCTTCTACATGCGCGCACACACTTTAAACAACAACAAAAAAAAAAATTGCACCTGTTGTCAGAGTAGTTGTCCTTAACTAGGAGGGTTGTTACACTTAAGGTCAGGGGTCTTCTCTATTTGGCTGGCTGGTTCTAACGACATCTCCATGATTGTTTTAGGAACGTTGTATAATTGACCTCCTAACTCTGAGTCTTCTTTTCATCTTTTACCCTTTTGAATCGAGGTAGAACTTACTTTCTTGGATTGGATAGCTATCTTCTTCCTCGATATAGTAGGTTCCCCTATGACAGACTTTTTTGTCACTAATTTCTCAATGGGATGAGATGAGCTAGGAATAAAAATGCCTTCTTTACCTCCTGATGTAACCCTTTTGTCTTTCTTTTCCATTCTTCTTGAACCCTCGTTGTGTGTCCCTGCCTCTTGTGTCTCAATAGATTTGGATTTTTCTTGAGCGAAACTCTGTTGGCGTAATTTGTTCCAACTACCACCTTGTGTTTTTAAAGAATGAACAACCAAAAGTTTCATTAAACCATGGTGATGAAGGCTAGTTTTAGGTTTCTTGGAAACTAACCTCACCCCTCTGGCAATTTTGTTTAAACTCATCCATAGAAAGTAGGGAAAATTAATTTGTGGTCCTCCCTTGAAATGTGATAAAATATTTAAATGATAAATGAAGTTCACTGCATACCTTCCCTCGTAGGTGAGGAATTTATGCAGAATTATGAGAATCATCCAATATTCTTCTTTGATGTAGCTTCGAGGGACACCCTTGGACCAATCAAGGTCTTGATGTTTTGATTTGAGGAATTTTTTACAAATCTTTTTGTCAACGATCACTCTCTTGAAATATTTTTCTCCAACCATCAGAAGACCCATAGCTTCTTCTATAGTGGCTTCTATAATTGTTAACTTCATGTCCCCAAACTGCACATTTTATCCATTATATGTCTATGCAAAGACAAGAGAAATTCTCTCATGATGGCCTTTAAACTTCTCCAAGAATGGCACATACCCTACATGTTCATATTGTTTCTTACAAGCCTGATATTTTGTTGTTTCTCTATATATTTGAAATATGAGCTCATGCATGTCAACCCCGATGCTAACTTACAAAATTCTCTCGGGTGGATGAAGCACGGACAGAGGGTCGAGGGCTGAGTACTAGATAAACGTAGGCTACGATAGAGTATCGGATGGGAAAAATATGAAAGGGATACGAAGGCGTAAGATGTCTATAGATGGTGTGACAACAATGGTAAATAATGCTCATTTGGATGGAAAATCCATCCAGAGGACCATTTATGAATGGAAGTATACATTACAATGGTGACACCAATAATTATGATGATATGGTGAGGCAGGTTGGATCCACTAACGGTTTACAGATTTGTGGGAAACTTGGTGTCGGACGATATTCATGGAAGGATGCGGTCATTATGACCGGGACTTGTGTATATGAAATCGGTTGGGATCATTACCCGATATGTTGTGATTCGTGGTTCATGTCATGTCATATAGTACGACAACGAATCATAATTTTATGGGCTTTATTTACCAGATATAAAGAGGGAGTATGAGTTTGATCCGGTAAAAGAGATCATGACCTTTCACTCTTGATATTTCATAGGACATTTTCTCTTTACAGAAGTGTGGTCGAGGATTTTAAAAATATTCATGACGAAACAAGGGTATGTCATGATCCAAGAGAAATCAGATGTTCTAAATGCATATTTAGTCTAATTCCTTTAAATAACATGAAAAAAATGTTGAAAATGTATGACCTATCACTAATAATTGGACAACAACTTGGAAACATGATGAAAGTTACCTGTCATATTCTTACCGGTACCAGATCATCTGCGCATAGAGTTGGAATTAGTACAGGATCATCTGAGTATCGGTTTACCTGAGTGCTGGTTTTTCTGAATACCAGATCACCTCTATGTATAATTTGTAATTAGTACCAGAATAGCGCAGGGTCCCTTCTTTTATACCAGATAGGATCTGGTACCGAATAAGCACAATGAGATGAACATCTTTTCTGGTGCTTGAAAAAAATATTTGACACAAATTCTAGTGGCAATGATTTGTAGGAATAATTGATTTTCTGTGATCAAATTCGACTAAAAGACCATGTAGTTACCAAAGTTTAATGCAAGAAAGCTCTATAAAATGGGGGTATTCTGTAATGACCAGTTACTGAGATGAAAAAACCCCTTTTCTTTTGGAACCAAGGTGATCACGCTTCTACTGGCATTTCCTCTTTTATTACAATAACAATAATAATCCTAACTACTACTTTTCTGTGGATTTTTATCGAGCCCAGATTAGTTAATGCTTGCCTGTATTTTCAATTTTACAGAGTCTGGAAAACTTAAAGGAAACTCTCTATATTGTCCCGTGGATTTTTATCGAGCTCGGACCAGTTCCTACTCATCGATATTTTCAATTTTACAGAGTATGAAAAAATTAAAGAAAACTCTCTATACTATCCCGTGGATTTTTATCGAGCCCGGGCCAGTTCCTACTAATCAGTGTTTTCAATTTTAAAGAGTCTAGAAAACTTAAAGAAGACTCTATCTAGTAGTTGTCCTCCTTATTTTTTTATCTACATGGGAACACAACCAATCCTTTTTCTTTTCTTTTCTTAGTTATATCAGAGAAATGAAAAAAAATTAATCTAATGACACACCTATGTACAAAAAATGAATTTATACAATTGAACTTATTGTGGTAGGTCAGTAGGAGGAGAAACCCTCTTGCTTATCAGTTGCATTTCAGAGCTTTGAAGAACATTTTTGACAAAATCCTCCTTTGACAGAGGCTTGTGATAAAACTTCAGTTTATGCCCATTTACAACAAGGGGAGTCTGATTTTCATCAATGGTCTTTATCCTTACTGAACCATTTTCATAAACTGTATCAACCTCATAGGGCCCCATCCATCTAGTAGACAATTTACCTTTAACATTTTGAATCTGCTATCATATAGGAGGGCCCAATCACCTGACTAGAAGGAATTCTTTTTAATGTACGTGCCGTGCCATTTGTTCCTTTGATCTTGTATCAGGGTGGTTCTTTGTAGAACATCTTGTCTTATCTAATCAAGCTCATTTAATTGTAATAGTCTTTTTTTTTTAGCTTTGTCCAGGTCCATCCCTAATTGCATGGCTGTTCTGAAGGTTTTTACCTAAAACTCTATGGGCAGTAGTAGTTGTTTCCCATACACCAACTCATAAGGTGTATGGCCTATTGTATTTCTCCAAGTTTTCCTGTAGGCCCACAAGGCCTCGGGAAACCTATCAGCCCAGTCTTTGTGATGTAGCTGAACAGTATAAATGAGCATGGCCTCTATCACTTTGTTGGTTGATTCTATTTGGCCATTGGCTTGGGGATGATAGGGTGAAGACTTTATGTGTTTGATCTTGTATTTTTCAGTAAGATCCTTGACCAAATTTGAGGTGAATTGTGTCTCTTGGTCAGTGACTATCTCCCGAGGTACCCTAAAACGAGTGAAAATTTCCTCAAAGAGAAAGTCTACAATAGATTGTTCATTGGCTAAATAAAATCTGTACAAACTAATATGTACTTTTTTCTGCGGGACATGGGATTGATAGGTCCTACAAAATATAAGGCCCATTTTTCAAAGGGTTCGATCACTACTTGGGCTTGGAGTGGCATTTCGTCGACTTCTATAGGTTTTCCCATTCTTTGACAATCATCATAGTTGGCCACGTATTTCTTTGCATCCTTGAATATGGTTGGCCAATAGTAGCCATACTATAGGATTTTGTAAGCTATCCTTTTGTCAGCAAAATGGCCTCCACATGGGCCATCATGGCAAGCTCTGAAGATATCCTACATTTCATTTTCCTGGACACATCTTCTGATTACAAAATCAGGTCTAGTTCAGTATAGGTTATCCTCATGCCACATATAATTGGCACTTAGCTGAATAATTTTTTCTTTTTATCTATATTTCATTCTTTGAGGCAGCTTATCGGTTACCATATAGTTGGCTATGTCTACATACCAAGGGGTGAGAGTAGAAATGGAAAATAGATTCTCATCCAGAAAGTCATCATCTACTGGAGTATTGTCACCTGTATGAATAAGTCTAGAAAAGAAATCAACAACCAAGTTGTCTCTTCTAGGCCTATCTATGATAGTGATATTGAATTCTTGTAGTACCAACAACCATCTAGTCACTCTAGCATTTGTAATAGGTTTGTTCATTAGAAATCTGATAGTTTAGTGGTCAATGTGCACAAAAACTTTGTATCCTGTTATATAGTGTCTAAACTTGTTGATGGCATGTTAATACAAATTCTTTTTCTGTGATAGTATAGTTTGCTTCAGCAGGTGAGAGGTTCATGCTAATAAAGTATATAGCATAAGGAATCTTCCCTTTCCTTTGTCCTAATACAACTCCCAAAGAGGTATATAAGGCATTTGTGCAGATATGGAAAGGAAGAGACTAGTTTGGACCTCTCAAATCAGGGGCACTTGAAAGTTTTTCTTTTAAGATTTCAAAGGAGATTTGGCATTGCTCATCCCAACAGAATTTAACATCTTTTGTTAGCTGTTTGAAAAGGTGGGCATTCCCTAAGAAACTTCTAATTTCCTTTTGTGAGCTAGGGATCTTGATTTGGGAAATAATGTCGATCTTGGAAGGGTCCACTCTTATTCCTATACCAGAGATGTGGTGACCTAGAACAATTCCTTCAATGAGAAACATTCTCGATTTCACATGACTGAGTGAGAGGTTGGTCTCTTTACACCTAACTAGTTCCTTCTCCAAATTATCCAATGCCTATTGGAAATCATCCCCATATACCGTGAAATCGTCCATGTAGACTTCCACACAATCATTGGTTAAATCAGAGAAAATAGCCAAGAAATCCCTTTGAAAGGTAGTAGGGGAATTACATAACCCAAAGGGGAGAACCCTATAGGCATAGGTTCCTCAAGGATAGGTGAATGTGGTCTTATCTTGATCTTCTGGTGAAATTTGTATTTGGTTGTAACCACTAAACCCATCCAGAAAAGAAAAATACTTCTTCCTAGACAAAATGTCTAAGACTTTATCTATGAAAGGAAAAGGGAAGTAGTCCCTATAGGTGGCCTTGTTTAATTCTCAAAAGTCCACACAAATCCTCCATTTCCCATTCTTCTTTGGTACAATAACTAATGGGGAGACCCACTTTCTATCCGATATAGGGTAAATGAAATTGGCTTGTAGGAGTTTTTGACGTTCTTATTTTAGTGTATCTTTCAAGCTTGGGTTCATTCTTCTTTGGGGCTGCCTGATAGATCTAATCTGATCATTAGTGTAAATATGATGCATACAAGTGTCTAGGTGGATCCTTTTCATGTCAGAGTAATCCCATGCAAACGGATCAAATTTCCCTTGAATCATTTGTATCAACTTTTGTTGTTGATTTGTTTCTAGGCTAGCGTTGATATATAAAGACTTTCCAAGATTGATTTCAACAGCTCGGACAATTGATTCTTTCCCCTCCTCTATTTGTGAAATAGTGGCTGTTGTGGCAGTGGGAACATGCCAAATTTCTTGAAGTTCAGGGCTAAAAATGTATGTGTAGTTAGGGAAAGATTGAGGATAATAGATGCATGCTGAGTTAGCCAAGAATAGACTTAATATTTGTTCTTCATTTTTCTCTTGTAATCCTTTCACTTGCTCAACTGTCAACAAGGGCTAAGTGTAGTCCTCCTCCCCATAGGGATTCTCCAACTAGAGAGGAAATTTAGTGGCTGGTTGGGCGGGCAGGAAAAGGATAAGTTTTTGAATTTGAGTGCCATTGGAGATTATCATTTCTCCAGATTGATAGCTAATGAATGCATCAGCAGTGGCCAACAAAGGTCGGTCGAGTACTACCGGATGTCCTGTTTTGGGGGATTTGGGGTGGATTACTAAGAAATACACAGGGTATTCCGAAGAGTCCAATGTCACTGTGATATCATATAAACTTCCTACTGGGGTGATGACTGATTTATCTGCAAGCTCCAGCAAAGTTTGTGTTGGTCTTAGGTGATATACTTGCAGTGTTTTCATAGTGTTTACTGACATCACATTTATTGTTGCCCCTAGATCAATCAATGTGTTAGGTAAGGCAACACCATTGATTTCTATGGTTACCACTGGGTTCCCTGGATCACTATACTTAGATGGAATTTCTGTTATAAATTTGGATAACTACCCTACCACTCGTATGATAGGAGGTTCCTTCCTCTTTCTCCCTGGATTTTTAATGCAAAGGTCTCTTACAATTTTAGCATAAATAGGTATGTATTTAATGGCCTGTAGTAGTGGGATCTTTACACATATGTTCTAGAGTTCAGTCTCTAGATTATGTTCTAGAGGTTCCTCAGTTTTCTTTACGAGCAGTCTTTTTGGATAAGGAGGATTCATTTTATGAAGTGTTTCTACTATAAGGGAGTTGGGAGAAGGAATTTATTATTGCACTAGAGTGTTTCTTTCTTCGTTCAATGGATTAGTCATATGTTCTTCTCGGATGACCATAGTGGGATTTGTTTTGTTTACAACTCTTCTTGATCTTAATTCAATTCCATTAAATGGAGCTGGAATTATTACATATGTAGGGAAAATTTGTACTTCAACGTTTTGTATAGGTTGTGTCAACCTATTATTTAGGTTAGGGATAGGTTGTGCAGGAATAGGGGTAGGCCGAGGAGGGTTTTGGATGGGTGCATCTTGCATTGGTTGCTGCATATTTGGATTCATGGGTAGTGCAAGTTGTTTTTGTACTTGTGGGGGTGGAAGAAGAGTAGGGGGGTTAAATCCTAGGAGCAGCTGTGAAATATTCGAAGGATATTGTGGATAGGTGGGAAAATTTGTTGGTTGTAAGGGAACATTCCCATATACAAGTCCTCTCCAGCCTTGTTTCCAAGGTTGAGTTTGTGTTGACCATTGAGGATAAGACATGGTGGGTACCCACTGGTGTTGGGGGTATTATGTAATTGGGTCTGCAAACATGTTGGGGTTTTGTTGTCTCCATGGTCTCCTAGGGGGGTAGGATGTCTCAGGTTCTCCTCCTCCCTTGAACATGGCCTTGAGTCCGGGTAGAGAAGGGAATTCGTTAGTAGGATGGTCCTCTGTACAGAGACCACATATTTCAACAACATTAAGGGGGCATTCCTTTTCAGGGTGTTTCCTTCTACACTGATGATAGAAAATTGCTAACGCAACATTTTCTTCCTCTTGTTTCCTTTTAATTTCCATGGTATCTAGTTGGGAACTGATGGTGTTTAGGATATTTGTTTTAAATTTTTCTAACAGATTTCCTAGTTCAATCCTAGTGACACCTATGGAATTGGGTTTAACAATTCTGTTGGTAGGGTCCCTTATACTTTTCCCCATTTTAGCTTGATTGTGAGAGTATCTTTTACAATACTCTACTATGTATGCAAATGTATTTTGGTATACATCCCCAAAACTCATTAGGTTTAACACTTGAATTCAATCATCCCTCACACCCTTTAGAAAGACAGTCCTAACTATAGTTATATCTAAGGAAAACTGCTTAGTCTTTTGGTAATTGTATAAGAACCTTTCTAGGTAGTCTTCTAAGCTTTCTTCTTCAGATAGCTGCATTTTGAAAATATCATTCCTATCATCCCTGGGTCTACAGTAATCTTGGTATTTCTAGAGGAAGGTCTCCTTCATACCATCCCAAGACAAAATAGTGTGCTCCCCTAAGCTCATGAACTACCTTAGTGCTGAATATTTTAGCGTAGCTGGGAAAAGTTTTAATTTTTTATCATTATCTGTGTAGTTATAGCTCCTACACAATATGTCAAATTCAAATAAAAATGAGTCAGGTTCTTCTGTCGACATACCTAGGAAATGAGGAAGTGAAGATAAAAGAATGTTCTTCATAGCAACGTCTTTAGCGATATCCAGTATGGGAAATCCAAATGTCTCTGTTTCATTAGCTATGTTTCCCTTTTCTTCTGCCATGTTTCCAAACATCCTGTAGGGAGGTGGTGAATTTTCTCCACTGAGTGATGGTTCCACCACTGGGTTAATTGGTATCTCTTTTTGTTCTAAGGTTTTGTGTAGCCTTCCAACAACAGATTCAACCTCTTCTATTACTACCTCTGCTTATTTTCCAGTTTCTCCTTTGGATGGGGTTGCCAGTGCTTCCTCTCTTTCTTGTTGTCTTGTGTCTTCAATCTGAAAAACGACTTCAGATTTACTGCCCTCTGTTGTTGCTGCAATTTCTTCCTTTGAGATCTCTCCTCTGAGAATCTTTCCTACACGGATTTTTGATGAATTAGTGTAAAGGAGGGGTTTTTTTGTTGTTTTCTTTTCTATCTTTTCTAAGATTTTAGGAGAAATATATATTCCTTTATTATCCCTATACCTACTCATAAAACAAATTTAAATGAAATGAATGAAAAACGCAGATTCCTAATTAAAGGTAGGAGGACAACCTGACTTTGGAGAAACCCCACCAAAGTGGATGCGTAGGTTCTTACCTTTCATCTTACAATCTTCTCTCCGCCCTCATATTATCCTAAAATACAATCGAATACTTCATCAAACAAAAAAAAAACTCAAAATGCTACCTGTTACCATTTACAACTCCCCGATAATGGCGCCAAAATGTTGGTGTATAAATATGTTCAATATATATCTTACACTCATTTAAATGTCAATCTGGGATTCGTAATCAAAAGAGTCATTACACTATATGTGTCGAGAACAGGTAACCTACCTAAGTCTATTGCATACAGGAAATAATTAATAACATAAAAACTATGTTTCTAAGATTTCTAAATACTTCAAATATCTTTGAACTTAGAAGAGAAAATTGATAATGAAACTTAAACAAACAACCAATCAAAGAGATGTTGTCCTAAAGAAACAAGTCTTGTTCATTTCAGGCTCATGAATTAAAGAGATGAACATTGAGAAGATTGTCTCCTATAGAAATCAAAATAGTAAATAGCAATCAATTTCAATCACTCTCGAAATCAAAACCAACTCCGGCTTCATGTAATTCAATCAAACCAGCAGAAGGAGTATTTAGTATAACTGAAAGACTTTATTGTAGAGCATGAAGATGAGATATAAAGTCTTATGGTTCCTTGATATACTAAATCTATTGCAATCATAAACTCAAGATATCAGTTCCACACTTCAGATCATTAAATGGAAATCTTCACATCTGAGAATGAAATCACCATTCGATCTAACACCTACTTATTCACACCAATCCAAAAATTATTAACTCAATGCAGAAACTTCGAAAGTAAATTAAAGATCAATCACACACACACACATTGTTGTAAAATATCCACACAAACACATAGAATGTATACAAGGAGGTTTAACTTAGTTGGGGCGGCGGGCCCTTGCCAAACCAACAAGGAACCTCTTATGAAAGTAACAAACTAAATCTCTTCACTCACATTCAATAATTGACATAAAAGATCTTCTGCATTAATTCAACTGGTAAATTGGATCAACAGTCTTTTAATTCATACATAAAAATGATAGGTATTGTCTGGTTCTTGAAAGTATACTTCGTTACATTCACTATATCACTGTCTATCATATATACAACATTCCTTATATAAGGTAATATGATACTATCAATATCTACGGCTAAACATTAAACAATTTTAGAAAATTTACAATTGAGATTTACATCGAATTTCTAGGAATCCACTCCATCCTCATGACACGAAGTGCATGAGAGATGGAGTCTCTTGTAACTTGAAAAATGATTTAGGCGCTTCCATTCAACTTTATTCTTGAAATCTTCACCATCATTCTTGTCCAACTGGCACATTCTGGAAACAGAGGTTCTGGTATTGGAATGCACAGAGTCATGAGTCTGGTACCAGAATGGATGCAGAGTAGGTAGTACTAGTATAATGCACGTCTTGGTACCGGAATAGATTTGGTACTGGATCAAAACTGCCTTGGGTACTAGAATGGATTTGGTACCAGATTGTATGGTGTCTGGTAGTGCCGGATAGATTGTTCATAACTCAAACCATTAGGACTATACAAAATAAAACACTTTAATCGAATTAATTTAAGAAATTTAAACAAAACATACTTTAAATCATCATTTACCTCTTATGATCATGAACACGGTCATTAGGTATGTGTATAGGAGGGAATAGTCTAGTATAGGCTTATATCATAGGCAAAAAGGGCTTAGATACAGGGTAATATAGGGTATTATCTATGTCAAAATAGGGACTCAACAGGAAGGGTGAGTTGTATTCATGCTTGTCTCTACAATTGATTTTTCTTACAGTTGTTGGTTGAGGTCGTACCTTTTCTATTCTTGTATGTAACTCCAACCATGATCCATGTAAAATAATAGTTCTAACTTCATGGTTGTTTCGACCCTAGCTCTCCCATGAGGCCAACCACCCATTGTTCATAAGTTTTAATAAACTTGTAGGTAAGTTTTTTTTCAATTCGGTTAATTTGATTCAGGGATAATCCCTTAGTAATATTATTCTTTTCATGTTGGCCTGCAACTACCCTCAGACTTCTCCGTAAATCTTATAATGGTAAAATTTGATGAAGTTACTCATGACATACTTAACGCCAAAAATCCATGGGTGAAATCCAGTCGGATTTTCCCACAATGACCCTAACAATTCCTGTGTGTGTGTATATATATATATATATATATATATATATATATATATATATATATATATATATATATATATATATATATATATATATATATATCCTTTTCAATTGTGAGGTCTTCATCGGAAATATCGGGACCTCGACCTTTTCTCAATTGCTCCAACTTGCATTTTAATGTTTTATGATTGATTAATATATGAGCCTTCGAGTTATTGGCTCCTGGAAGGGCTTTACGCGTATGAAATTACTGTGCCTAAACTCTGTGGTTAAAATGTCGGTTAAAAAATGTGTTTTGGGTTTCATTTTTATACTCGGTTGTTGATTTGTGTAAACTTTACCATTACTTCGTAAGTTAAGAATTCATTATGACAAAGTCTCACAACCCTATCTGTGATTCCAAGCTAGGAAATAATTCCTTTGTGGGACATGCTCTACACTACATAGACTCTATTGTTCTTTGGATTCATAAATATTTACTCCATTTCACCCTCATGTCATACGATATGAGTCATAAACCATTTCCTGGGAATACTGTAGATATTCTTTGATATTATGATGTGTGAATTACTCTAAGTGTGAATAGCTTACTCATACTTGTACATGATTTAAATTTCCAATTGTTTCACTGTGCGTAAAAATACTACAGATTCTAAATTCAATTAAAAACCAACGCATTTGAGTTCTTTGTTTATGTACTTTTGTTCCTGAATCTTATATATATTTTTATTTTTCTTCTATATCAAAAATAGGATAATAAAGGTTGCATCCAGAGGAAATAAAACCCCTCTGTTCAACATGCATTGTACTGTGTGAAATCTTTATCATTGTGGTTATTAAGATCTTAAAAGTTCTTCTTGTTTATTTACCTTCTGAAATGTTTGGTTAAAATTTCGGTTACCATAATCTAATGATGGGACCCTTGTTTTTCTTGCAAGGGTACCCATCAGAAAATTCGTTGTCCACTCCTCCCCTTCAGGCCTATGGATGATTTTCCTCATCGACACTAATGGAAGTGAAGGAATATGTTCCCAAATCGAAAGATAAGTAAAAATCATATATTAAATATGCAATATTTTTATTTCGTAAATTCATCCTGGTCATTATTCTATCTTCAATATTTAAATTTTTGTTGATTTGATTCATAATCCTATGTACTGGTATTCTTGATTTTTCCTTGCAGATCTTAATCGCTCTGAGGATGTGGATTGATGAGGTCACCTCACTCGAAAGGTATTTGAGTTCCAACTTATGGCATCTCTAAAAAAAGGGTAACCTCTGAGGTTTTGTTTATGGAGATCCAGGTTTTGTTTAAAGGCAACCTATGTATGTATGTATGTATGTATGTATGTATGTATTAATCATATCCAGAACTTCATTTGACATTCTAAAGATCAATTTTTCCATCAAATCATGCATATATATATGTGTGTGTGTGTGTGTGTGTGTGTGTGTGTGTGTACATGATTCAATTAAATTGCAACTAAATTCACAGTAGCTTTTTTCAATTTACTAGTTGAATAAAATTAAACTATAAAGGCTTATTCTAAAATCCATTTCATTCTACCAATTATTTATCTCACAAAACATTCTACCAAAATAAGTAGATGTATTTTATCATCTATTAATCAACAAAACATTATACCAGAATTAAGTAGATTTATTCTACCGGCTATTAATCAACAGACAATTCAACCAGGAAATGAGTAGATGAACATATCGGAACAAGGTGTTGAGACAACAAATGGAGCAGCTAAGTTCCACCCAACCATAGATCAAAACAACCAATTTACTTTCTATGTCCAACCCCTAGCCTGACCATGATTCCATAAGGGAGAACTCCAATGCTCCTCTTTCGTTATAGTCCTCTTTCAAATAAGAAATTCCCCTTGCCTCACATAGAGAACAATAGTCATAACAGAAAGTGATATCGTATCTCCAACATACTAAGAAATATCCTGCCTCCTCCCATATGTTGTATATGCAAATGCCTCTAGTGCCTAGGTCTTTTCCACCCTTTGGGAATTTTTGCATCTTTACAAATCCCTGATTTTTAGGGGTTGCCAATGGCCAAATTCCTCATTTTCCATTTGTAAAATTCATCCCTGAGGTAGTTCAAGCCTGTTTCCCACTCATGGAGTCATGGTCAGTTGATTTCAAGGTTGTTCCATTTTTCCTTCAGCAATTAATATAAAAATATGTGTCTCTTACAAGTGTCATAGTCAAAGAGTTGGTTGCGAAAATCTGGTTTATTCAGGAGAGAGAATATGTATAGAATTCCCCACGCTAAATATTTAACATCAGATTCTGAAACTTGCACACGAGACACTGAGGTTTGTATAATTTCCAATGAAATTGGTCCCACGTCATTTTGATTCTCTATGAATAAGTTATGACTATTTTACCTGGAACACACGTTTATTGACTAGATTTAGGACTATTCAAAAACCCTATCTTCCACATAGTGTATATCCATAATTATAGTGAATCAATAGATAAAAATTTTAAAACAAGTACCTTGATATGTCTTCTCAATACCATATCAATTTCACCATCTGAATCGTTCTATAAAAAAAGTTATAACGAAAATGGTAAGATGACCTGAGAATAACATACCTTAGAACACATCACCAAAAGACTTCATCCTCCCTTGAAATCTGACCTTCTTTACTTATGATTTCCTTTAAAATTCGACTTGTATATCAAATGAATGTATAATGATATTTATTTATACCATTTATGTCACTTTCTTTTAACATTAGGGTCAACCTGACACTTTCTTATTTTGTAATTATTTTCTTTATTTATCTTCAGGGCCTACATGTACTTCCTTCTTCAATTCACTTTTTCCTCTTCAAAAATTCATTTATCCTCAACCATGAGGATTCACATGATGTGCCACATACCATTGGAAACAAGATGATGTATAATATCCATCCATGGGTCTTTTATATGCATGTGCATTTTCCTTCATGTCCAAATAATTTCATCAATCTTGTGGTCCAAAACCAATGACTAGGGTTGACATCAATGACAACAACCAATATTCCAACAATATCCCCCTTTGTCATCGATGGAAACACTCATTCTCCACATATCATCATGATACCAATTTCTCTCCCCCTTTTAAATAAATGGAAAAGGGTAGGGCTTCTCCCCTTAGTTTAATGGCAAAAGGTAACATTATTCTTTGGGGCTTCTCCCCCTGAACATGTGACACTCAATAATACTTCATCCTTATTTTTGGTCTTTGGGACTTTTTCTTCCTTGGAATCCTTTTGTGTGGCTTATGTATTTTCTCTCCTCTTCATGTCTATGATTCATATGTTGTTTAGTCTTCTTGTTGCAATTGCAACCAATCTTCCTGAGTTATTTTCTTTGATTTTACATTTTCGAGAGTCAAACGTAAGAGTGTATCCTTGATCACACATTTTGTTGACACTGAGGAGATTATGCTTCAGATCTTCAAACAATATGACTTTTCTTTCTTTTACATTTTCACTTCCAATTTTTACAGTTCCTTTTCCAAGTATTTTGGTAGATGAGTCATCTCCAAATGCAACATTTCCACCCTTTTTCTTCAAGCTGACAAATTTGCTTTGATCTCCGATCATATGAGATGAGCACCCACTATCTATGAATCATTCATATTATTTTTTGCATTATTTAGCGACCAATGTTATTCAAAAATTTTCATTGTGTGGAATTCCTTTCCTTTTCCATGTTGTAGTTGGTATACAGACATTTGGCATATGATTATCTTCCTTCATCTCTTTGCAATCTCATGCTTTGTGACCAAGATTATTGCACTTGTAAAATACAATATTTTGATCCATTAATGGGTCAAATGGATTATAATTTATGTTGATAGGTCTATGATCATTTCCATATCTACTATTTTCACCATTCATGTAGCTTGCATAGTTATTCCTTTAATTGATTCTACAATTGATTACCTTGTGTCCAAGATTTCCACAAGTATAACAATGTCCAAGAAATAAATTTTGATACCTGGGAGTAAATGATCTTCTTTGTGGTGTGGTCCATCTAGGTTCACGATCTATTCTTTGGTAGTTTCCTTCATAATTATTTCTTTCATACCTGATGGGAGAGGATCTTCTTTATGTCTCATTCAATCTGAATTCTAGTCTTCTATCTTGTTGTTCAACTTGTTCTAGAGTGTTGGTTTCATCATTTTCAACTTCCTTCTCTTGTTTTGTTGTCTTGAAACTGTCATTGTATCCTAGTCCTATCTTGTCGTTTGGGGATCTTTGACTGCAAAGGATCTCATCTAATTTTTCAGTACTTTTTTTGAACTTCTTCAAATTTTCTATTGTCAATAGTAGCTCCCCTTTTGTGTGATCCAATTATGCTTTCAATTTCTCATAATCTTCTAATTGTTCCTTCAAGCTATTAATGGTCTTTTCAAGATTGTAATTCTCTTCTTAACAACTACTCAATTCAACTTTTAGTATTATGTTTTTGTTTCTAAGCTTTCTATTTTCAATTTCAACATGCTTCAACTTTTCAAGATTCTCATCTTATTGTTCACTCTCTGCATTGTCTTTGTATCCCCAAAAGGAATCAAGGTTGGTTTTTTCGTTTGAATCTTCTTAACAATTGATTTCTTCTTCTTTATAATTCTTGTGATCATCATCCTGGGTTTCTTGGGTTATGAAGAGGACTTCTCCTTCATCATTAG
Organism: Picea glauca; assembly: GCA_000966675.3. NCBI lineage: Eukaryota > Viridiplantae > Streptophyta > Pinopsida > Pinales > Pinaceae > Picea > Picea glauca. Next base: position 385,656 of record JZKD02S2083042.1, on the reverse strand, counting down.
CTTCTTCATCACTCTCATCTGAGGAGATGCCATCATCCTTGGAGTAGAATCTCTTTTTATTGTTGAGACTTCTCTTTTTATAGTAGCAATTTTCAACAATATGTCCTATTCTACCACAGTTCAACCATTTGAGAGGAGACTTACCTTTGTATCTTCCACTTCCCTTCTGGAACCTTCTTACGAAATTTTCTATTTCTTCATCAAGGTTGTTATCCTTGTCTTTTGTCTTCTTTATGGCTTTAAAGGCTACTTCATTGTTTGGTTGGTCACTTTCTGTACCTATTCTCATTTCATATGCTATAAGAGACCCATGTAATTCATCCATTGTCATTTTGGTCAAGTCCCTAGTTTCTTCAATGACGAAGACCTTAACATCATACTTCAAGATAAGTGATCTCAACACTTTTTTTACAACCAACAATTCATTGTGATCTTCACCTAATCCTCTGATAGAATTAACAAATTCATCAACTCTAAGAAGATAGGTTGCAATATATTCCTTTTCATTCATCTTCAAATTTTCAAATTCTACTCTATGTCATTGAAGCCTCACCTGCTAAAATTTTGGATCGCCTTTGTAGATACTCTTCAGTTTGTCCCATACCTCTTTAGCAATGTTGCATCCCATCACTTTTCTAGAAATGGTTTGTGCCAATGTTGTTAGAATAACATGTCTAGATTTTGAATTACAACTCATAATCTTATTCTCATTTGGATCGATTGGAGCATTATTTGGGATTACATAGCCATTTAAAACTAAGTACCAAATGTCTAATCCCAAAGCCGTTAGGTAATTTTTCACTCTATCACTGCAGTATGCATAATTTCTTCCATCAAATTTTTGAATCCCATTTGAAATGTGGTCATGGTCATCCATCTCTACTCAGGATTTTCCTTCCAGTGGTTAAATTGTTTTGAAGACAACCTGCTTTGATACAAATTGTTGATACTGAGAGGGGGGTGAATCAGTATCAACTACAATTTAAAAAAAAATTAAACTTATACTTAAACCATTCAATTATATCCAATGATCAATGAACAATAGTATAAGAGTTACACCAATACACCACAATACACCATGCACAATATATCAAAAATAATCAATAGTTATTGTTCAAGGGATGTAATGACTTCCAAAGGTAGCTATAGGTTCCAAATGTAAAGGGAGGGATAAAAATCAAAGAGGAAGATACAATCATCCAATATCAAGAGAGGTTTTGACTCTCCATCATTTCCCCTTCCTTCCACCCAAGAATATATTAGAGATAATAAAACTTTACATTAAATCATCACCATCAACCAACTATCACATAGAACCTAATAATGCTTCCTAAGACTTCTTCAATTTATGAAATTCTTAAATTCTTGGAATACTTTAATCCTATAGATAATATTACTCGATGTATTCTCTGAAACTTCTCCAAGTTTCACTCCTTGAATCCTCCCCAAAAACAAGTTATAGAGAGAATGGTAGACCTTGTTCAATTTGGGTTTATTCAGGAGAGAGAAATTGTACAAAATTCCCCACGCTCAATATTTAACATCAGATTATGAAAATTGCACACAAAAAAATATAGTTCGTACTCTTTCGAATGAAATTGGTCCCACATAATTTGTATTCTCTATGAATAAGTTATAACGTTTTTACTTGAAACACTTGTTTATTGACTAGCTTCAGGACTCGTCAAAAACCCTATCTTCCACATAGTGTATATCCATAATTATAGTGAATCAAGAGATGAAACTTTTACCATAGGTACCTTGATATGTCTTCTCAACACCATATCAATTTCACCATCTGAATCGTTCTAGAAAAAAAATTATATCGAAAATCATAAGATGACCTAAAAATAACATACCTTAGAACACATCACCAAAAGACTTCATCCTCCCTTGAAATCCGGCCTTCTTTTCTTATGATTTCCTATGAAATTCGACTTTCATATCAAATGAATGTATAATGATATTTATTTATACCATTTATGTCACTTCCTTTTAACATTAGGGCCGAGATGACACTTTCTTATTTTGTAATTATTTTCTTTAATTATCTTCAGGGCCTACATGTACTTCCTTCAATTCACTTTGTCATCTTCAAAAATTCATTTCTCCTCAACCATGAGGATCCAAATGACGTGCCACATACCACTGGGAACAACATTATGTATATTATCCATCCATGGGTGTTGTATCTGCATGTGCATTTTCCTTCATGTCCAAATACTTTCATCAATCTTGCAGTCCAAAACCAATGACTAGGGTTGACATCAATTACAACAACTAATCTTC
>JZKD02S2083042.1:366009-382825 GCA_000966675.3 Picea glauca | reverse complement strand
TGCTAACGTTTATCTCAAACATCCCATGTATTATTCTACTTAAGGCATCTGCCACTTTTTTTTCCTTACCCTTGATGTGTCTTACCTCGAAGTCGAATTCGCTCAAGAAGGCCAACCATCTTGCTTGCCTTGTGTTAAGATCTAGTTGAATAAACAAGAATTTCACACCAATGTTATCAATTAACAACATAAATTTTGTGCCCATTATATAGTGTCACCACATTTTTAACGCATGGATTACAACTGCTAATTCTAGGTCGTGAGTGACGTAGTTTCGTTCGTGTTCCTTTAGTTTTTTGTGACCTGTAAAAAATAGTGTGCCCTTCTTGAGTTAGGATGCCTCCCAAAACTTATTTTCTCTCATCCATGTAGACTATGAAGTCTTTATCCGGGTCTGCTACCCTTAAAATGGGTGCGGTTGTTAACAGTTCTTTTAACTTATTAAAATTGTCCTCACATTTCTGCGACCAAATAAACTCGGTTCCCTTTTTCTTGTGGGGATGTGATAGGGTATGAAATATTAGAGAATCCTTCTATAAATCTACGGTAGTACCCAATGATTCCCATGAATGATTGGATATCCGCTAAATCCTTAGGAATAGGCCATTCCATGATGGATGTTATTTTCTCTGGATCGTCTGCAATACCCTCTTCAGATATTACTTGTCCTAGGTACTATATTTTCTTTTGGTAAAAGTCGCATTTGTCAAAATTTTCATACATCTTGTGTTCTCTTAAAGTCTGCAATACTATCCTTAGATGTTCTTCGTGTTCTTCTTCCATTTTCAAATACACTAAAATGTCCTCAATAAATACCAACACAAAATTATCCAAATACTGACTGAAAATACTATCCATTAGACACATAAACGTTGTTGGTGCATTAGTGAGACCAAACGGTATAACAACAAATTCATAATGTCCATATATCTTCCTGAACGTTGTTTTACTTATGTCTTCAAACTTTATTCTAACCTGGTGATAACTAGATCTTAAATCCAATTTAGAAAAAATCTTTGTCCCTCCCACTTGGTCAAACAGATCATTGATTCTGGGTAGGGGATATTTACTCTTAACATTCATTTTGTTTAGCTATCTATAATCAATGCATAATCTTATATTTTTGCCTTTCTTTTTAACAAAATGGATTGGTGCTCCCCATAGTCAGACACTTGGTCGGATGTATTCCTTGTCCAACAATTCTTGTAGTTGAATTTTTAACTCTGTTATTTCGGGTAAACTCATTATGTAGGGTGCCTTAGATATAGGGGCTAAACCTGACAATAGATCGATAGATGATTCTATCTCTCTTCTTGGGGGAAGTTAAAGTATTTTGTCTACAAACAAATCTCTAAATTCATGTAAGATGGAAAAATATTCTAGGCTAGGTTTATTTTCTTTGTTCAACTGATTTTTCACTTGGATAGCATAAATCTGACAACCTTTACTCATGAACTTCTTAAACTGCATTGCTGAAATATGCCTAACTGAGACTGGTTTTCGTATGCCTTGTATTTTCCTAACAGTGTTGTTTTCATGTCTGTAAGTGAGTGATTTTTCATAACAATCCAAAATTTCTTTATGCCTCTCTAACTAGTCCATACCAATAATTATATCATAAGACCCTAATGGTAGAATATTCAGATTTAGATTTATGTTGTGACCATCTAAACTGAGTCCACAATCATAAATGAAATATGTTACTTTTCTTTTTGTTCCTATTACTAGTTGCACTAGCCAAGATTTTGTATGCTTTAATTTCTTAACATGGTTTGAATACACTACATCATGAGAAACATAACTCAAAGTAGCTCATGGATCAATTAAAAAAAAAATATGATTACTATTAACTTTGCCTTCAACTTCCACTAGAGTGGACTGGTGAGCATCTTGTCGGTCGTCTACAACTACATTGATTATGTGTAATCTTTTGGCAATATCTCCCACTGTAGAGGTATCTTGCAGGTTGTGAACTGTGGTCCTTGTTGTAGAAGTTAAACGTGAACGATTCCTCCTTAAGTGAGGTTCTCCACATTCCCATCATTTTAACAGTTCCCTTGGGCTGTCCCCAAACTTATTGGTTCCCATATTAGCTAGTATACCTCCCCCTTGGGTGTTATTGTTATTGGAGTGAAAATATTTCCTTGGAAATCTCTTTGTTGCATTCTGGAAAGGGGTTGGTTGATATCCCTTCTTTCGCTGGTTCATTCTATCATGTTTCTTGTATTTCCAATCCTTCGGAAGTTCAGACCATTGTTTTTATTGATCGTAAAACATTCTAGACTTTCTAAAAACTTCACTTAAAGTATTGGGGTTATCAAATTCGATTTTTCCCTTATAGGACTGTGGTAAGTAGCTTAGGAACATTGGATTTTAACTTTTTCTTTCTAAATATAAGGAAAGAATCCTAATAACTCAAGGAGTTTGTTTATCAGGTCATCCATAGTTATTTGACCGAGTCTTAGCTCATAAAATTCTTTGGTCTTTCTCTCATAATAACTTTTTGATAAATATTGTTTCTTAGAGTATTTCTTGAAATCCGACCATTCCATTTGTTTTTCCTTTCATCCCTTGGCCAACTTCGGGTCTTTCCATGTTAATCCCTAATATTGGCTCATTACCCCTTAATTGGGGCATATAACATTAATAATGTTATTTTATTTATGCCGGATTTATTCCATTTGTTGTAATTATACCTCCTAGTCTCCTATATATACCAAGGAGAAATTTTCATTTGGAATCATCTTGGAATTGTACATTTATGTGGGCATAAGGAGGTTTCCCCCTCGAAGAGGCTTATTATCTGAATTTATCTCTTTTCCAGGGCGTTGAGTACTTATTATGAGGTTTTTCTATTCTATATTGATATTTGGTTCGTAACATATGGTATCAGAGCTCAAGGTCTTGGGGTTTCGCTGCTACATCTGAGACACCTTGGAATTTTCTCTATAAATTTGTTTCTACAACGTTTCAAAAGGAACGGCTTGTAGGCTATTTATTAGACGAATCAAAGTACGTTGTATTAAAATTTTAACTCCCGAGGCCTTATAATTTCGGAGATAAAACCTGTGCAAGATAGGGTTCTGGAATCATTCTGAACTGAGTCATTGCATAATTTTGGCTATAAAATGTTTTTTGTAATGTTTCAGACCCTAAAATCTGGAGGATATTCACAGAAATTAGTAAGGTATATGTGGTAGAAATTTCCTCTTATGGGTTGTCTTACATTTGTAGATACACCCTATGGGAGACAAGGTATCTAACTAGTCCTATTGACTAGTCTCAAGAAGGTGTTCCAGGTAAAACAATCATAACTTCTTCCTAGAGTATCCAAATTGAGTGAGAATGGTTGCATTGGATAGTGGATAGCCTCTAGTATTTCTAGTATGAGTTTCGAATTTTTATATCAATTATTGTGTGTTGGGAATGCTATACAAGTCACATCTCCCGAAAAGGACAAAAATTAGCAAGTTGTGGGGAAGTTACCGTAAATTCCACTTGGCAGTTGAGGAATAGATCCATTTCAAAGTATCTCATTAAATGGAGGAAACTACCGGCTGAATATTTCACTTATGAAGATGAGTATTTTATACAGAAGCATCCATATTTACTCAAGCGTTGCGGACAACACTTGTTTCAAGGGGTGGGGCATGTTAAGCCCTACTATTGTCTTATTACCCCTTAATTGGGTCATATTACATTAGTAATGTTATTTTATTTATGTCGTCTTTATTCCATTAGTTTTAATTATACCTCATAGTCTCCTATATATACCAAGGAGACATTTTCATTTGGAATTGTACATTTATGTGGGCATAAGGAGGTTGCCCCCTCAAAGAGGCTTATTATCTGAATTTCTCTCTTTTTCAAGGCATTGGGTACTTATTTTGAGGTTTTTCTATGCTATATTGATATTTGGTTCTTAACATGCCACCATATACTTGCCTTTCCTTTTGGGTTATAAATGATCATTCTAACCTTCATGTTGTTGGAATAATTGTAGATTTGGAAATACCTTTTTATGTCTAGTAGCCATGCTTAAGCCTCCTCCCCTGTCCTCGATTCCCCGTCGAAGGTGGAAGATTTGATTTTGTTAAACTCTCCCTCCACGTGGTCCACTTGTTTCCTCTTTCTTTCTGTCATTGTTTTATCTTCTATTGATGGTGTGCCTTGAGAAGAAATATCCTCTTTTTCTTCTTCAGGACCATAATTTTTGGAGGATCCTTTGCTAACCTATTCTTCCTTTTCATTGTATTGTGGGCTCTTATTTGTTAGAATTCTACACAACAGTACTTCATTTATTTCCTATTGGTCTTCATGTTCCCTTTTAAATTTCTCATTATCTTCCTTCAAAACTTATAGTTCCATGATAAGGTTCTTCATTGTTTCCAGAACCCGAGTAGTTGAAATTCCTTCACTATTTTACCTAGGTTCTTTAGGAGGTTATTGCTCAGGATTCTCCTCAAGTCTGAACATAAATCATGGGATAAAAAAACATTGTTGGCCCTGTTTAAGGTCCAAGTGATGTAACCTTTTCTCTTATACCATATGTAATGTACGTAAAATTTACCAACAAAGAAAAAAATTGCTAGGTGCATTAAAACTTCTTTACTCTATTATACTTGACTGATTTTCAACCAAAATCGTCACTATCAGAATACAATGTAATCTTAAACATATTTGTGAGAGACTAATACAAAGTGGTCAACCTTTCCATTAATATGTGCCTATTACAACAATTTATTACAACGATGACACTTGTCACAATAGGTTAAGGTTTTGGCTATTCATGCAACTGTGATCTGGTTATATCATATGGTCTAAGGTGACTCTAGCCTACACACATCTAAATTTTATAAAGGGATCCAAAAATGTACCTCACTAAAGCTCCACTCTTAAAACAATTCTTAGTACTCTCGACTTCATGTCAAAATCAAGGAGTACTTTAGACTTTATAACAACCATCCTATACATTCAAGTATCCTTTATATAACCCTTATAATCTCATGTATCAAAAATAGTTTAATCTATGATGTTATATACAAAACCCACTATCATAAAGTTCCCATCTCTAAATTCATACAAGGCTACGTATAATCTTTAGTTTATAAGAATGAATTTATCGCACGTTTTACTTGGTGAGTTTACCGTATTCGCATAAGTCTAAACAGGTCCCCTTCCAATGATTGTACCTCAGCTGTAAGTGCATTTAAATTTCAACAGTATCAGATGTTCTTGTCATCTTCCTTTGTTAATTTTTTTAATATAGTGGGTAGTGGAAACTAACATACGTCAGTTGGAAATGACAGAGAAAACGAAATTAGTGAAGTTTAACGTGGGGTGGAAATCCCGTCTGGCATGACAACTTGTAACCCTAACTACTTATTCTCTAGCATGAAATCCCCCACCTTAGTGACACATATTTTCACTAACTGTCTTTACGGTTCGATTGAATGGGAAATAAGACTTGTTTGTAATGCCATAACAACTCTCGTTTGGGAGTTATGAGGATTCTGCAAATGTACAAACCCTAGGTTCTCGTGACCAATGGGTGTATGCCAAATGAATTTGTTCACATGGCCAACATACCCGCACAACCCCCACAATTAATCTGATATGAGTAGTCTTAAGTCTCATTTCCTTTGGCTCCCATGCATTTTCATAACCTCTAGTGTTAAGCTCTTTGCAACTCCTTTGCGTGAAAAAATCATGACCAGAAGGATGGATGTCCTACATAAAGAAAGAATGCAGAGGCACAACTGTCTCATCCTCCTCCTTTAGTGAGTAAGTTCCATAATGATTCATTCACTTAGTGGTAGCAGGTATGGAAGGTTCATTTGTATTCATTCTTGTCTCTGCAACTGATTTTTCTTACAGTTGTTGGTTGACATCATTCCTTTTCTATTATTGTATGTAACTCCAACCACGCTTCATGTAAAATAATAGTTCTAACTTTGTGGTGGTTTTGACCCTAACTCTCCCATGAGGCCAACCACCCACTGTTCATAACTTATAATAAACTTGTAGGTAAGTTTTTACACATTTCGGTTGATTTGATTCAGGGATAATCCCTTAGTAATATTAGGGTTTTTTTTTTGGCCCACAACTACCCTAAGACTTCTTCGAAAATCTTAGACCAGCAAAACTTTGATGAAGTTACTCACGAAATACTTAACGCCAAAACCCCGTGGGTGAAATCCGCTCGGATTTTCCCACAATACATATCACTGAACATGATTCAACTACATTGCAACTAACTTCACATTATATTTCTTCAATTTACTGGTTGAATAAAATTAGACTGTAAAGGCTTATTCTAGAATCCATTTCATTCTACCAGCTATTTATCTCACAAGACATTCTACCAAAATAAGTATATGTATTCTATCAACTATTAATCAATAAAACATTCTACCAGAATTAAGTAGATGTATTCTACCAACTATTAATTAACATAGCATTCAACCAGGAAATGATTAGATGAAAATATTTGAAAAAGGTGCTGAGACAACAAATGGAACAACCAAGTTCCACCCAACCATAGAAAAAAACAACCAATCTACATTTTACGTTCACCCCCTAGCTTGACCATGAGTCCATAAGGGTGAACTCCAATGCTCCGCTTTCGCTATAGTCCTCTTTCAGATCATAAATTCCCCTTGTCTCACACTCAGAAAAGTGCTCATAACAACATGTGATATCCTCTCTCCAGCATACTAAGCAATGTCCTGCCTCCTACAATATGTTGTATATGCAAAAGCCTCTAGTGCCTAGGTCTTTTCCCCTCTTTGGGAATTTTCACAGCTTTACAAATCTCTGATTTTCAGGGGATGCCAATGGCCAAATTCCTCATTTTCCACTTGTAAAATTCAGCCCTGAGGTAGTTCAAGACTCTTCCCCACTCATTGAGTCATGGTTAGTTAATTTCAACCTGGCTGTTCCATTTGTCCTTCAACAATTAATATAAAAATATTTTTCTCTTACAAGTGTCATAGTCAAAGAGTTGGTTGGGAAAATCAAATCTTTGCCTAATGGTCACAATAATTAATTACAATTAATCGAATTTCAAATTTGGAATTGCCATAAATGACAATAATTTTCTAAATACGAATTTGCCAAAAACGAAAATAAATTCCTAAGTGTATACAAACTTTAATAAAATTTTATTTTGGGGGATATTACAAACCATTTCTTTGAGGAAGGGAGTTGTTTAACTCCCACACAAGGTTTTTTGTGGGTATGGGAATATCCCCCCATTGATCATGTTGCTTGAAAGTGGGTCTTTCACATCTTCTAGGAATAATACTTTGGTGCGATCGAGTGGTATGATGAGTGGAGGATTTCAATCCTCTAGAATAACTTCAAATTATAAACCGTTCACATCGTTTAGTGGTTTTAGGAGAAATCCTTTCTATTCGTCTGGGATGTTGGAAGGGGGAAACCCTTTCTAGAGTGATTTTAATCTTGTATAAGGGATTTTCCCTTTGCAAGAGATGTCAATAGGGGGGAACCTTTTCCAATCTTATGGAAACTTGATGGGTGGAAGTTTTCCTCCCTTTTTCCAGGGACCTCATGGTTTTTATCAAAACCCTATATAGTAAATGATCTATTTCTAGAAACTAGGTGTCAATTACAACCCAGGATTTGCTTTTCCATTTTACATCCAACCTAGGGCTCCCAAACAGAAAAGGAAAATGAAATATTGGGTCGTAACTGGCACCTGGTTTCTAGGAAGAGATCATTGACTAGACATGGTTTTGATAAAAACCATGAGGTCCCTATCCAAAGGAAAAATAATTCAAGGTTGCATCCAAGGATTCCCTTTCTAGCAACATTAAACTTTCTATATTTATCGAAACTAGTGAATGAAGTAGTGTGTAATGATCCAAAATGGCCTATAGTCCCCACTAAATTAAAATAAGAAATTCCTATGTTTGAATGAAACGATGGTGAGGATCAGGGTGACCACTTAACAACATTCTATCTATATTTATAGTTGAATTCATTGAATAATGTCTCCATTCGATCATGACTCTTTCAACACAATATTACAGTGGTTTCTACGAAGTGCTACATCAAATTGTTGGGGTCATATATTCACACCTTTTATGATCCTGCACTAGTCTTCCTCAACCAATTTATTCTTCTAGTCTGGCACGATGACATAACATACTTGTTTTCGATGCTAAAGAGATACAAATATACCCACATCTCAAATCATATACAAGAGTTGTAGAGGTGTGTTGGTAGCTAGATATTCATGTAATTTTCATCAATATTTAAAACATAGTTTCTGCGAAAGAAAATTTTTAATAGTTCCCTCTTTGTGTCTCCAAAGAATTCAATTATGATTTTTGTTTAAAAAAAAACGTTTGATCGGTTTTTGTGTGTTTTTTAGTTTGTTTATTTCAATAAATATCTTGTTTATTCTTATTCAATTTCATGATTGTTTAAGCATGAAATTGAAAGAAGCTTGGTCTAAACACATCATGCAAATTCTAAAGCTTCTCCTTGTGAGATTGGATGAGTCTTTCAAAACACCTGATGATCTTAAGAGCCTTAAAGGATATTGAGCATATTGTTTTGTGAATTGTTTATTTATCATTAGTAAATGATTTGATCACCTTTGGGTTATGCCTTAATCATTTTATTCATTAGGAGTTTTGATTGTCACCTACCACACCCATGATCGTTGTTTGAAGTTAAACATTGATATAATTTTAAAATTTGAATACTATCCCCTATTGTCATATCATGGTATAATCACTATTGTACATGATTGTTAGCCATCCTATGAAACAATTACACCCTCTTCCTACTTTCTCGAGCTCATATTCATTGCATCCTTGGTGGTACTTTATTTGTCAGGTTAGGTTCTCAATAGAGGAGGTGGTTTTGTATTACATGTGTCCTCTGGTTCAATATTCAATCAAAAACCTGAAAGGTGGTTATGGTGGCTTTCTCCCGAAACCTTATTTATCGAGCCACCTTCGAAAATGAAAAATTTATTATTTGTATCGCATGGTTTCAAACATAGGCCCTTGTTTGATACACCTATTGGTTTATCGTGACTAAGTCCATGGCCCCTATGGTAAGGATAGAGCCAAATGGCTCACATGACTTTCTCTCCCACAATGATGTCATGGATGATATCGAGGTCTTTGGGTGCGTGAATTTCATACATTTGTTAGAGGGTTTTAACCTTGAAGTCACTCAATCTTTGTCCCAAACCTTCGATGGTACTAGGGCCAAAATAGGTGATTTATAGTTGCAAGTCAATGAGGAATCAGTTGTAGAAGCCATAGGCCTGTCAAAGAAGGAGATCGTTGGTTCAAAAATCTCAAAATTGAAGGTATTCCTTGGCACCTATTAATGATTTCCAATATGTCACGATACAATGTCAAAGGTACACCCATAAATATTTTCAAGACTTGATGGAACGGTTTGTTGTTAATCATCAATTATTTTGTTACATGCGAGGGACAATATGGATTAGTATTTTTGTCTCATATACGCATGTTGATGGTTTTCTTAGGGATTAGTCTAAACATGCCTTTTTACCTGCTTAATAGTATTAAAAAGATGGCTATATTTTATCAAAGGAAAACACCTAATCACATTCCATTCTCTTTCATTATGGCTTGATTCAAGTCTTAGTCATTTCCCATTTGTCAAAAACTAAAGATAACCAGAAAAATTTCATCATTAGGAATGGTTTTGTTCCACCCACACATGAAATAGTAAGCGACTCACCCATGTGTTTCCATGAGATCACTAGCCCTTACCCATCGACTCACTCTCTACGAGACCTTCATGTTGAATTGCTAGAAGACATTGTTTTATTTACCAAATTCCTTGTTTATTTTCATCAGTCAACTAGAGACGCACACCAGAGGCACAAATTACTAAAAAACATTTAGAGGATGTGCTAGATAAATTGAAGGGAAAGGTATCTGATACTCCTAATCCTAGGCAATATGTGGTTGATATTTAAATGAATTTAAAACCAAGAAGTAGGGAAAACATAAAACATAGAGGGTTCAAGATATTGATTTCAAAAAAAAATGAATGACTGACTCCTTTCGAGAATGATCAGGAATTGACATCACAACCATGAGAAGCCTATCCCCACCATTGACATTGAAGAAATGATCTTTGTTGATGATACCAGTGATGATACACCCCAATACGATTTTATGTCTAATTTTCCTCCTTTTTTAAAGGAACAAGAAGGTTTCTCGAGTATTCAGTATGACCTCAAAAGGATTATGCAATAGGATAAACCTCTTACTACATATCAAACTCATCCATTGTCAAATCTCGAACTGATGTATTATGAAATTTGTTTTGACTGGATCCAAAGATACTATCTAGACATCCCTTACCTACAGGCACAATTGAATCAAGTAATGACTCGAAACTCAGTTATGGAAAAGGAAAACAATGATCTCAGAGCTTGCATTTGGTTGAATTCAGTCAGAGCCAACAAACGTTTCAAGAGATCAAGATATGTGATTATAAAAAACTCCACCAATTTCAATGTTATTGTAAATTAAGATTTGTCTTATGTTTCCCTTTGAAATTTCTAATTTGTAAATACTTTTCTTGTAATTCACGATTGGATTTTGTTTGGATAATAATTGAATTTGTTTTTATTTAGACCAACTACATAATCGAAGATTCTATAGCTTGACTTTTAAATTTATTTATTTAATTTTTTTCTAATTTAGATTTTCTTTTTCTTTTTCTCTGGTGAACAACATATCAAAGTGCAAATATTTAAAAGAACGAGTCAAAATTTGGGGATACAATGGAATTATAATTTCATTTTGAAAAACAATGTTTAATGATGTAACTATTTTTGATTAATTGTTTCAACAAACTTATCTTTATGGTTATTGTTTTTTAGTAAATCCTTTTTAAAGTAGATATGTCTCTATCTTGCATAATATGAGGAACAAAAAAGGAACTTGTTCTAAAAACTTGCCCAGGAAGAGAGGTAATTCCTCTTGGATCTTATGATGGACTTATTATTCTGAAACTGTATGGGATATAGTTTACTCTTTGGCTTTCATCCTTTGTTAGACTTTCCAATGTTATAATTGTTTCTCATATAATTTTTGGACATGAAACTTTATTCGTATTGAACTAGCTTTAGACTGTTCTGCATGTAACTTTTCATGTTATGTTTTTCTTTACGTGGTTCATTATATTTTGGTTCTTTTAATATCTGTGATTGATCATCTATATATGCATCTATAGTTTACATCTAATGTTGGGTAGTTGGTAATATCTTTTACTCAGAGTTAGAGTTTATTTCTCTTTCAGCTATTGGGCATTTTATAGTCACATGAGATACAATGTATTTGTATTTTTAATATCATAGATATGTTTTGAAATATAAAATACTTCCTTGAGATGTTTCAGGAAGTATCATTCTTGGTTTTTTCATAGATTTATACTTGACGCAGTTAAGTGGATCTTATTCAAACACCAAAAGACGAATCTAGCTTAGTATTGTTGATCAACGTTAGGTTAGTTAGTTTATATTTAATAAGATTTGTTATTTTGTGAATGAATAATGATTACATCATTTAAACATTAAATGCTTTGTCCATTATCATTATATCATTGATAATCTTATTCACTCATTGTTTATTATTTTTTCATTCATAGTATGAAAAATAGTTTCATGTATGTTTTCATCTTATTTTGATCCATTAGTTGAAAACAATCATTTTCACGAGGCTTTATTTAAACCTTGTAATTATATATATCTATTGTATATAATAATACTATTATTTAATTATTTATATTAGTGTGTTGATTGATAGGATTGTAAATTTATTTAGTTTTACATATTTTAATTTTATAATCCTAGTTGGCTAACATAGCCATAAAACTCGTCAGGGTAGATTATTCCAAATGGCTTGGGTTAAATAGACAACTATGGTCTAGATCTTCCCTTCTTGTTTATTGTGTGTCATAAATGCCCCTCAACAAATGGCACTAGAAGGAGGTCCTGTCAGTCATTGATGGAACGAGAAGGCCATAAGACTCCCCCAAAAAATCGTTCTTCTGTCTTGACATGTAGTCGCTCAAACCCTAATGTTATACTTTAACCGGATACTACATCAAAAACTACACCTGACATTCCCTTTGATCCAAGGAAACTAGTTCCTCAAGGGATTGATGTACAAGAAATTGTCTGCTAGTCAATTTTGATAACTCAAAGTGTTTTTTCTCGAATCAGAGAGCTTGGTAGATAGCTAAATCAACCCCTTGATTTCTTCAATCTACAATAAAAACCTCTTGACACTGGTCTGACCGATCACACATTAGGCAGCAATATCATCGATCCTTCTGAAGAATTGATCCTAGGTGTTGGGGGATCTGGTCTCCCACCATCCCCACCTGGTTCTTATCCACCCTCTTTAAGAGAAGAATCCTCAGATGAAGTAATCTATTCTTCTAAACAATATCAACCTCCATCTCCACCAACTCCCATGGATAAAAATAATAATCCCGCCAGACCTTGGCTTGATTAGGATGTCATGGCAGTGTCTAGACCCCAACACCCATTACCCAAACATCCAGAAAAGTGGCTACCCAAATTCGACCTAGATTCAAAGTAATCAATTGAGGATCATATCAAGAAATTCATGTTAGTTTTTAGTCTCTAGAGCGTCGAACATGAGGATGTCATGTGTAGGTTATTTCCTTACACTTTTGAGGGAAATGCCTCAACCTAGTATTTTTCCCAACAACCTTAAAGCATCATCTCTTGGGATAAGTTTTAAACCTTCTTTCTAGAAAAATTTGGAGATGATAAATCTACATAATTTATGGTAATGGAGCTTTATAGTATGAAAATGAACCCTTAAAAAAAAGTTAAGGATTTCAACTAGAGATTCCTCACGTTAAAAAATCAAATTCCTGTAGATTTGATGTCTACGAAAATTTTTATTGTTGCATACTATATTAATGCTCTACATAACAATATAGTTATATGGGTTAAAAGGTCCAAAAATAACACATTACTAGAAGCCTAGGCGGTCCTTATCGAGAAGAACATTCTGAGTTTAAAAGATAATTTAAATGTTGAGGTTGAAACAACCTCCTCTTCTAAAAAGAAAATTTAAATTCTCACTAGACCTCCTCAAAGTAAAATTCAACAAGAGACTTTAGACTTGGAAAGTTTGTAGAAAGCTTTCCAAAAATTATCTAATCAGGTCATAGATTTAAAAATATCCGATGAAGAAGCATCTAAGAGTAAAGGAATTTTTAGACCACCTTTGAAGGAACCTTTTCCTCCAAACCGGTTAGACCCGACCACAGAAGCTATGAACTTTGAAGGAATATAGTATGATTTACAAGAAATACTAGAAACACGTGATAATGTTGTTTTTGTACCTCCTAAAAATCAAGTTGACATAGGTGAAGAAGAAACACCTGATGAGGAGGACTCCTCTCCTCCCATTTTTGGACATTTGTCAGACAACATCTTCCAATCAAATTTTGAAACTTTCCATCGTTATAACACTCAAAGTAATGTTCAAAACAAACTTTCACCTAAAACAAGTAGGAATATGGTATCAAAACAACCAAAACAAATTGAAACCAAACAAAACCTTATTGCCCAAGTTTTAGAATCACTTTAATTTCCTCTTATTCTACATAAGATGCTCCAAAGTATAGCTGAGTATAATAAGAGGAATGATCCTATGAGCATAAAATCAGTAGAAAATGACCCAAATAAAAAAAAAGATGTCCTCGGTAAAAAATCATCCGAAAATCAGGATGAAAGAGACATATTAGAGAAAACTGTAGGAAATTTAAATAAGACTATTTCAGGTACAACCATAAAAAATCAACATAATTTTGTTGTCTCATCATGAAAAAATGTGCCTCCTTTCTTGTTAACTTTCAAAATTTTCAATAGAAATGTACATAACAACATGGTTGATTTTGGTGCCTCGTCAAATTTAATGCATCTATATATGTGTCAGAAAATTAATGCTGACGTCAAACCTTCTGATTTAAATATCATTAAGTTAGAACAAACTAATGTCAAGGTCATTGTTGAAATTAAGAATGTATTGATAAGGTTGCCATTTAACCCAAAGTTCCACCAAGTAATTGATATAATTGTTGTTGATATTCCAGAACATTAAGTATTATGTTTTAGTAGAGATTAGTCAGAGAAGTTACATGGTTATTTTTCTATGGATTGGTCTCATATGTGGCTTCCAGAGAATGTCCACCCTAACAAGATCAGGATAAACAAAGAACATTACCTCAAGTACACTTTTACAAATTTAAACGATATGTATGATCCTTTTACTATTGCTGTGAATACAATTGAGGCCCAGGGAATGAATACCTTTCTTGGAATTTTCATGACTGAAATATTGTAACGAACTGCCTCGTTATGACAACCATTCTAGTATACAGGTGCAATTTTTTTTTTTTTGTTTGTTTAAAATGTGTGCGCACATGTAGAAGTAACAACACACTTGACTCTACGTCGCCACTCGATGACCAACAAGACGCAACCATGACAAAATTAAAACTGACTGCTAAATACGACTGACCTCCCGCCCCTCCTACCCTGGAAGGTTAGGACCTCCAAGACACATAATCAACGCTCAAGCCCAGGTTCCCATCGATTTTAACCATTTAAGGTCACAGGGCTGGCGACTGTTCTGAGGAACATGGAGGTGTCTACATCCCACCCGACACAACACACCAAGCAACTAACTGAATACAATCATGTATGATGTAATTAAGAAGAACAATACGCCCCTTACGGATGGCGCGTGATAAGAGGACTCCGACCACGAACACCCAAGTTCAACATTAAATTAAAAGGGCCTCAGCCCTCATTTACTAACTCCTAGTAATGTATTGCGCTTAAACCCAGGACAATCCACCATATGGTTTATCAATAGCAATAGTTTACGCTAACATTGCATGAAGATAACCATATCAGTACATGCCTAAATACAATAATATTTTAATCAGACAATGTTCACAATTTCGATGATGTCACTCTAACATTGCAATTAATTAATATGGCATGAACAATACAATTTCAATTTCAAGAAAAAAATATCACAAGTACAAAACTTATAAATCATTGTTCATATCAATAAAATGTTAGTAACCTTCCACTAAAGGACAATATAATTACCCTATTGTAAATATACCAGACTTAACATCATAATTGTAACCAAAAGTAACAAGTAACATCCTAATCAATGACCACATATATAATAAGTACAATGGTTAAACATGACAAGGGTTTAAAGCAATATCATTTAAAGATGACCTCATAATGATGAGTATCATCCYTTTTCAAATGACAAGGTAGCATCATAGTTATAAACAACCTCATATTGGAATTAACCATCTAACATCATACTTAGAATTTCAACCTATTTATAGATAACATCATGATGGAAATTTTTGATTACATCATACCTAGAATTGGCAATACGTATTAAGACCATCTCTAAAATTGCGAAAATGGTAAGAATTGAAAATGACAAATTAACAAATATAAATGACCATTCTTATAAGTAACAAAAATTAACCGAGCCATATATAGAAATTACATCATATTACCGATTAAAGGTGACATTAAACCTACAACGTTACCACCATAAGATAAAGGCAAATGAACAACCCAACTGTAGCAATGATACTAAAATGCAGGTAAAAGAATAATAGCAATTTATTCAACAATGTTGTTATAACAATTTAATAATTATCAATTAATAACTGCTATAAGCGCAGTCCCAATTAGAAACGCAACTGTAATTAATGGATAGCATAAAATCATGGCGGATTAGTAATGTTACCCTAATGCATGGAATTAAGGACTATCAAGAATGCAGACAAAATGGAAAACACCCCTGTATTAAATCCCCTGATTGAGGAACGTGACCCAACAATACGCAGACCCCAATACATAATCGTGATGCAACGGAAGTCAGATTTCCTTCTGACTGCTATTAGATTTGCATTGTCAGATAACATAGACCCCACTGACTAAATTGAAATGTAAACAGATTCGAATGTGTTCAGATTGCATCAGTTTTGTAATGACATTGAAAAACGCAGACCCCAATACTGAATTAGAAATGTAAGGATTCGATTGCGTTCAGTTTGCATTAGTTTTGTAGTGACATTGAAAAATGTAGACCCCAATACTGAATTGGAAATGTAAGGATTCGACTGCGTTCAGTTTGCATTAGTTTTGTAGGGCCATTAAAAACGCATAACCCCAAGAATTGAATTGGAAAGCAAAGAATTTGATTGGCACCCAGATTGCCAGTTAGAATTGTCAATGAAAAACACAGAACCCCAACGATTAAGTGGAAATGTAGGGAATTCGATGGGCACACGGATTGCCAGTTTGTATTGTCAATGAAAAATGCAGAACCCCAAAGATTAAAGGGAAATGTAACGAAGACACACAGATTGCCAGTGGTATTGCCATTGAAAAACACAGAACCCCAACGATTAAAGGAAATGTAAGGAAGCACATAGATTGCCATTAGATCGGGTTTCCTGTAACGCACAGACCATAGCAATCAACGAAATTAATGGGATTCAGTCTGGAAGAGAACGCCCACAGAACAGAAGAAAAAACGCCCAATACCATAGTGCATACACACTCAATACACAATAGAAAATGCTCAATAAAAAGTTGCCAGAAGATAATAGAAGGCCAGAAGATAAAACGATTCGCCAGAGGTGAATTAAATTGCCAGGTCTAAACCCAGATCAAGTGATCTTAGAAACCAACCAC
>JZKD02S2083042.1:329214-362562 GCA_000966675.3 Picea glauca | reverse complement strand
GGCATACTCAATGGGTATCCAAATTAATCCCAGTAAGAAATAAAAATGGGTAAATTTGAATTTATGTCAACTTTGGTAATTTGAACCGAGCCTTTGATAAAGACAATTACCTCATTCCCCCAATGGAACACATTTTGCAACAAGTATCTGGTTCTGAGAGGATATCTTTATTAGATGGTTTCTTAGGGTATAACTAGGTCCTTATGTCTCCATCAGATCAGTTGAAAACAACTTTTTGTACCCCATGGGGCACTTATGCCTATAGAAAAAGGCCTTTTCGGGTTGATTAATGTCGAGGCCACCTTCCAGAGGAAATGGACATCACTTTTCATGGAATTATTAATCAATTAGTTGTTGTCTACATGGATGTTGTCATTGTCTTTTCGAAGAATAAAAAATATCACTTGTCACATCTTAGGGTTGTGTTAGAACGATGTCATAAGTTTGGTATTTCACTCAATCCTAAGAAAATAGTCTTTGTAGTAGAGAAAGGAAAATTAATTGTATTTATAGTCTGTATATATGGAATGATAATTTACCACGAATAGACCCAATGCATTTCCAACCTTCCTCCACCTTCTTCCAAAAAGGAAATGCAATTTTTTCTAGGTAAAATTAATTTCGTCACACGATTTGTTCCAATTTTTTCTAAGATTGTTAGACCTCTACAAAACTTAATAAAAAATTATGTTATGTACAAATGGAGATCAAAAGAGAATAAATATTTTAATTCCATTAGAAAATATATAATTGAAGCTCCCTCTGTGATGAGTCATGATTTCTCCTAGGATTTCACATTGTATACTATTTCATCTGATAGATCTTTTGTTGATGTGCTCACATAGAAAATTTTTGAAAACAACGAGATACCTATTTCATTTATGAGATATTCTTTTCAAGGAGATGAATTAAATTACCCTGCAGTATATCAACATGTGTACCTTCTTTTCATAGCAGTTAAACATTTCAGATCTTACCTTTTGAAGTCCGAGACAAAAGTCATTGTTCCTTACCCTACTACCGAAAGAGAAAAGAAACAAGATGGAACCCTTAGGAAAGAACATAATATTTTATTTGTGGGATATTGTGAGGTCTCCAAGGCATTCAATATCTATATACCAGGTCATCACCACATTGATATCAACAGGGATGTGACCTTAGATGAAGATGAAACACTCAAGAAATTGAGAAATACCAGCTTGAAGAGGTATATGAAGAGGAACCCGTAATCCTCAGAGTTGCAGAATTAGTGAGGGAGGTTCCCAGAGATGTTGAACCAGTGAAGGAAGTCGTAACTTCCCCTAATGAGGAAATTCTAGAAGATCATGATGTAGAAGAGGTTCAAGAACCTCCTTAGATGATGATCCTCCATAAAAGAAAGCCAGCTTAGGCTAGAGATCTTATTCAAGATGGAGAGAAGTATGGTGTTCCCAAAGGAACCATGAGACATGTGAAGAAACCTAAGCCATTCTCCAGTTATATGGCTTTGATGTGTGATGTCCTTGAAAAGGAGCCTACCTACTTTGAAGAATCCATTCAGAAGAAAGAATGGGTAGATCCCATGACAAAAGAATACCAATCCATAATAAAGAATGATGTATGGGAAATAGTTCCTAGACCGAATAGAAAGGATGTGGTATCTTCCATATGGATTTTTAAAATAAAACATATTGTTGATGGAAGTATTGAGAAATATAAAGCAAGATTTGTAGCTCGTATCTTTTCTCAAAAAGAAGGCATTGACTATGAAGAGACATTCGCTCCTATAGCCAGATACACTTCGATCAGAACCATCATAGCCCTTCCAGCTAAGATGAAGTGGAAGTTAGACCAGATGGATGTAAAGGCCTTTCCTAAATGTTGTTATCGAAGAGGAAGTGTATATAGAGAAACCTCAAGGATTTGACATTGAAGACAGGAAGTCTCATGTCTGCAAATTGAAGGAAGCCTTGTACGAATTAAAGAAAGCCCCTAGAGCTTAGTATGGTCGAATATATAGATTTATGACGAGCGTCATCTTTACCAAGAGTAAAGAAGATTCCAACCTCTACTTCAAGGTTATGAATGATGAGACAATGATATTATTGCTATATGTGGATGACTTATTATCAACTGGAGAAGAAAATCTCATCGTTGAATGTAACAAGAGACTCGCTTCAGAATTTGAGATGAAAGACCTTGGCCTAATGCACTATTTCTTAGGTCTTGAGGTATGGGAGAGTCCAGAGAGGATATTCCTTAACCAAGGGAAGTATGCAGTCGAAATCTTGAAGAGATTCGACATGTTAGAGTGAAAGCCCATGAATACACCCATGGAAACAATGTTGATGTTGTTGGTTGATACTTCGTCAGAATTGATTGATGCCACACTGTATAGATATATTATTGGATCATTGATGTACCTAACGAACACCAGACTAGACATTTGTTTTTTTGTAAACACCTTGAGCCATTTTCTGGTAGAACCTAGACATGTTCACCTTGTGGCTCCAAAAAATGTGATGAGGTGCCTTAAGGGTACATTAGATTGTGGTCTCAATTATGATGGAGATCATGATTTAACATTGAGTGGTTACACTGATTCAGATTGGGTAGGAAGTGTTTCTGACAAAAAAATCACTTCAGGATGTTGTTTTAGTTTGAGATCATCCAAGATCTTGTGGCAGAGTAGGAAGTAATCTAGCATTGCTCTCAGCACAACAGAAGCATAACACATTGTTGCATGTTCTACCAAATGCAAATCTATATGGCTTCGAAAGTTGTTGAGCGACCTATTTGACCTAGATATGGAAGCAACCATGATCTTATGTGACAACCAGAGTTGCATAAAGATGACAAATAATCATGTATTCCATGACAGGTCGAAGCACATAGAGATTCGTTATCATTACATCCGTGACATGGTGCAGAGAGGAGCCTTAAAGCTCCAGTACATTAGCATGAATGAACATGTTGTTGATGTGTTGAACAAGCCTCTATCTCGTGTAAAGTTTGAGCACTTTCGAGATAATCTTGGTATAGTCTAAAAGGACCTTCCTCGAAAGGGGGAGTATTTATTGTGATGAGACATCTCATTCTTCCATATTGAGTGTTGTGACGTAAAGCAAGATGATGTGATGAGACTAGTACTATGCTTCCGGCTTGATAGTTGTGATGTAAAGCCAGTCTAGTATCTTGCTTCCAACCTGATGGTTGTGTCGTAAAGAAAGACGATGAGATGAGACTAGTAATGTGCTTCCGGATTGAAAGCTATGACATAAAGCTAGTCTCGTATATTTCTTCCAACCTGATGGTTGTGACGTAAAGCAAGACGATGAGATGAGACTAGTACTATGCTTCAAGCTTGATAGCTTTGACATAAATCCAGTCTAGTATCTTGCTTCCAGCTTGAGTGTTGTGATGTAAAGCAAGACATTGAGATGAGACTAGTATTGTGCTTCCAACTTGATAGTTGTGACGTAAAGCCAATCTAGTATCTTTCTTCCATCTTGAGTGTTGTGACGCAAAGCAAGACGTTAAGATGAGACTAGTATTGTGCTTCCATCTTGATAGCTGTGACATAAATCCAATCTAGTATCTTGCTTCCAACTTGAGTGTTGTGACGTAAAGCAAGACGTTGAGATGAAACTATTGATGTGCTTCCAACTTGAGAAGCTATGACATAAAGCTAGTCTAGTATCTTGCTTCCATCTTGATTGATGTGATGTAAAGAAAGACGATTATTGATATTCCAGCTTAACAACTGTGACATAAATCCAATCTTGTATTATGATGAGCCAACCTCGTGTTGTGATGATGATGATGTATTAGTTTTATTCTAATACATATTGATGCAGATGATGATTGCATTCCTTTGACAATGATAATGTTTCCGATGAAGAAAAATTCTGATGATTTATATATATGCCAGTCAGTGTTCCAAGATGATATTGATGATGTTGTCCTCCTGATGTTGTGTATGATAAAGGCCTCTCTCTCGTATGATTTTGTTGTAGAATACCCTTCTTGTTAAGGGGGAATGTTGAAATAATGTAACTACAAAGTGTATTCTTATTATTATTTGATATATTATTCATTGGATCAATCCCCATTGTGGATTGATAATGTCAGCTATTGTAAAAGGACAAAATCCCATTTTGCAGATTGGTCATAATGTAATTGTAATGGGCAGAAAGAGAAGTCGGCCCCAGAATATATCAAGGAAGCCCCATAATATAATAATAGTGGTTATAACCACCTAGGAGAAGAAGTCGGCCATCCCAATGAAAGGACACTCCCACACATGCCAGTCTTGTATAAATAAAGAGGCTAGCACCTCACTTAGACACACACTCACTTGTTCATTGAGAGACAAGTTTCGAAGATCCAGTTGGAGAAGAGAGAGAGAGAGAGGCACATCTTTAGGAGAGGAATTTTTGTACTAGTTTGAGTTATCTCTTGGCATTGTATTAGCTATCTATATTAAGGAAATTTTGTTGGGTTTTTTACCCCATGAGGGTGTCCCAAGATAAATGATGTGTCTCTTGTGATTGTGTATTTATCAGTGATCTTATCTTATGTTGTTGTTATTATTTGAAATGTAAATATCTGTAATAATGTCTTAAACATTAACACTTACACCGTATACTTGCCTTTCCTTTCAGGTTATAAATGGTCATTCTGACCTTCATGTTGTTGGAATAATTGTAAATCTGGAAATACTTTTTTATGTACAATGACCATGCTTCAACCTCCTCACCTGTGTTGGATTCTCCATGAAAGGTGGACGGTTTTATTTTCTTAAATTCACCTTCCAGGTGGTCCACCTGTTTCCTCTTTCTTCCTGTGGTTGTTTTATTTTTTGTTGATGGTGTGCCTTCGAAAGAACTGTTCTTGTTTTCTGCTTCAGGACCAAAATTTTTGGAGGATCTTTTGCTAGCCTCTTCTTCTTCATTATTGTCTTTTGCGATCTTCTTTGTTACTATGCTACACAACAATACTTAATTTATTTCCTGTTTTTCTTTTTGTGCCTTTTTCAGTTTCTCAATGTCTTCCTTGAACACTTGCAGTTCGACAATAAGTTTCCTCATGGTTTCCAGAACCTGGGTAGCTAAAATCCCTTCATTGTTCTGCCTAGGTTCTCTAGTAGGTCCTTGCTCGATATTCTCCTCAAGTCTGATCTCCTCTTCATTCTGTGTTGCCATTATCACCACAGAAATAAAAATTTCATGTTTGTAACAGTAAGTGTTTTGTTAGTTTTTCATTAAACAGAAAAGTATGTAGTAAACAAAATTTTGGCCCTGTTTAAGGTCCAAGTGTTGTAAACTTTTCTCTAAAACCATATGTAATGTACCTCAAATTTACCAACAAAAATTTTTTTGCTAGGTTCAATAAAACTTCTTTACTCTATTATACTTGACTAATTTTCAACCAAAATCATCACTATCGGAATACGATGTAAGCTTAAATGTATTTTCATCGATTAATAGAAAGTGGTCAACCTTTCCATTAAGATGTGCCTATTACAACCACTTATTAAAATGATGACACTTGTCACAATAGGTTAAGGTTTTGATTCTTCATGGAACTGCGATCTAGTTATAACATGCGGTGTAAAGTGACTATATCCTAGACACTTCTAAACAAATGTACCTCACTAAATCTCCACTCTTAAAACAAGTCTTAGTACTCTCCACTTCATGTCCAAATAAAGGAGCACTTTATACTTTATAACAACCATCCCATACATTCAACTCCCCTTTATATAACTCCTTATAATTCGATGTATCAAAAATAGTTTAATCTATGATGTTATATATAAAACCCATTATCATAAAGTTCACATATCCAATGTCATACTAGGATACGTATAATTTTGAGTTTATATGAATGAATTTATTGCATGTTTTACCTTGTGGGGGGGTTACCTTATTCGTATAATTCTAACAGGTCCCCTTGCAACAACTGTACCTTAGTTGTAATCACATTTAACTGCCAACAGTAGTGGATGTTCTTGTCAGCGTCCTTTGCTAAGGTTTTTAACATAGTGGATAGTGGAAACTAACACACGTCAATTGGAAAAGAAAGAGAAAAAAAAATTGTGAGTTTAACGTGGGGTGGAAATCTCATCTGTCATGACAACTCATAACCCTAACTACTTATTGTCCAGCATGGAACCTCCCACCTTAGTGACATGGATTTTCAGTAACAGTCTTTATGGTTCGGTTGAATGTGAAATCAGACCTGTCCATAATGCCATAATGCCTCTGGTTTGGGAGTTATGGGGGTTCTACATATGTACATACCCTAGTTTATCCTGACCAATGGGTGTATGCCAAAATCATTTGTTTGAATGGCTAGCGTACCTACACAAGCCCCACCATTACTCTGATACGAGTGGTCCTAAGTCTCAATTCCTTTGGCTCCCATGCATTTTCGTAACCTGCAGTGTTAACCTCTGCGAAGATCATTTGCGTGAAAGAATGATGACCATAAGGATGTTTGTCCCATGTAAAGAAAGAAGATGGAGGAACAATTGTTTGGTCCTCCTCCTTTACCTGGTAAGTTCCATAACGATTCATTTTTTTAGTGGTAGCAGGTATGGAAAAGTCAGTTGTATTCATGCTTGTCTTTGCAACTGGTTTTTCTTACGGTTGTTGGTTGACTCTTCCTTTTCTATTTTTTTATGTAAATCCAAACACACCTCGTGTAAAAGAATAGTTCTAACTTCATGGAGGTTTCGACCCTAACTCTTCCATGAGGCCAACCACCCACGGTTCATAAATTTTAATAAAATTGTAGGTAAGTTTTTACACAGTTCAGTTGATTTGATTAAGGGATAATCCCTTAGTAATATTAGGATTTTTTTGTTGGCCTGCAACTACCCTCAGACTTCTCCAAAAATCTTAGACTAGGAAGATTTGATGAAGTTACTCATGGCATACTTAACGCCAAAACCGCATGGGTGAAACCCGCTTGGATTTTACCACAGTGACCCTAACAATTCCTATATATATATATATAAAGCTTTATGTACGAATGAATGTGTATTGTTACTCTCTGTATGTTCTGTTAATTTATCCTTTGCAAATGTCAGGTCTTCATTAGCAAGGTCGAGATCTCAACCTTTTCTCGCTCGCTCCTATTTTCATTTTAATATTTTTTGATTGATTAAGAGATGAGCCTTCGAGCTATTGTCTCCTGGAAGGGATTTACGCATCTGACATTACTGTTTTTGAAGTATGTGGTTAAAAGGATAGTTCAAAAATGTGTTTCGGGTTTCATTTTTATACTCGATTTTTGGTCTGCGTAAACTTTACCATTACTTTGTAAGTTAATAATTCATGATGCCAAAATCCCGCAACCCTATCTGTGATTCCAATCTGGGCAATAATGCCTCTGCCGGACATGCTCTACACTACATAAACTCTATTGTTGTTTGGGTTTGTAAAGATTTACTCAATTTCACCCTCAGATTATACAATATGAGTCGCAAACCCTCTCTTGGGAATACTCTAGATCTTCTTTGATGTTATGACTCGTGCGTTAATAGAAGTTTCAATAAATTACTCATAATTGTACAGGGATTTAAATGGCCAATTGTTTCACAGTGTATAAAAATACTCCAGATTCTAAATTCAATGAAAAACCAATGCATTTGAGTTCTTTGTTTATGTACTTCTGTGCTTAAAGCTTATATATATTTGTATTTTTCTTCTGTATAAAAGTAGGATAATAAAGGTCGCATCGAGAGGAAATAAAACCCCTTTGCTCGACATGCACTGTAGTGTGTGAACTCTTTATCAGTCTGGTTATTAATATCTTAAATATTCTTCTTGTTTATTTACCTTCTAAAATGTTTTGTTAAAATTTTGGTTATCGTAATCTAATGATGGGACCCTTGTTTTTCTTGCTAGTGTACCCATCAAACAACTCTTGGTCCACTCCTCCCCTTTGGGCCTGTGGATGATTTTTGTCATCGACGCTAATGGAATAATATACATCTGTGCCCAAATTGCAAGGTAAGTAAAATTCATATATTAAATCTGTAATATTTTTATTTCATAAATTTATCCTGGTAATTATTCTATATTTATTATTTAATTTTTGTTGATTTGATTCCTAATCATGTGTATTGATATTCTTGATCTTTCCCTTGCATATCTTAATCACTATGAGGACATGGATTTACGAGGTAATCTCACTCGAAAGGTATTCAATTTCCAACTTGTGGCATCTCTGAAAAAAAATAATCTCTCAGGTTTTGTTTATAGCGATCCAGGTGCAACCCTAGGATACTATTATTGTGATAGTTTTATACCAGGCTTCCAAAGATAAGAGGTTTACTTGTATCTTAAATTCCTAATGGAAAATACAAAGGGGAAAACCCTATGTTGAATAAGATTTCACTATTTAATAGTTAAGATCGTTTGTAGAATTTGAAGACTCTTTAAGTGTTGTACCACCTCTGTACTATGTTTTATGTATACATATCACTGAACATTTTCTTTTGGGTTACTTGAAATGAAAAGAGTTTGTAACTTTCTGCTCCGTTAATATCTTCAAATTTTATGGAAATACTTGAAATCTCAATTTATTCAAAAGTTAATGAACAACTTGATGTGTTGTTTGTTTATGTAGTTATGTACCTCTATTTATGTTACTATATATATATATATATATATAATCTCCAAAACTTCATTTGACATTGTAAAGAACAATGTTTACATCAAAGCATGCATTTACGTATATATTTTTTCATGCCTAGTATGAGTTATGAGTTCATACAAAAATTATTTTTGTTGTCTTTATCTAGAAAGTATATCCTATATATATATATATATATATATATATAAAGTATTCAACTACATTGCAACTAACTTCAAAATAGCTTTATTCAATTTAGTGGTTGAATAAAATTAAACTGTAAAGGCTTATTCTAAAATCCATTTCATTCTACCAATTATTTGTCCCACAAAACATTCTACCAAGAATAAGTAGATTTATTCTATCAATGATTAATCAACAAAACATTCTACCAGAATTAAGTAGATGTATTCTACCGGCTATTAATCAACAGAACATTCAACCAGGAAATAAGTAGATGAACATATCTTTACAAGGTGTTGAGACAAAAAATGGAATAACCAAGTTCCACACAACCATAGAACAGAACAACCAATCTGCTTTCTCTGTTCAACCCCTAGCCTGACCATGAGTCCATAAGGATGATCTCAAATGCTATTGTTTCACTATAGTCCTCTTTCAGATCAGAAATTCCCCTTGCCTCATACTCAAAAAAATTCTCATAACCTCAAGTGATATCCTCTCTCCAGTATACTAAGCAATGTTATGCCTCCTCCCATATGTTATATATGAAAAAGCATCTAGTGCCTAGGTCTTTTCCGCCCTTTGGAAATTTGCACAATTTTACAAATCCGTGATTTTTAGGGGCTATTAGTGGCCAAATTTCTCATTTTCCACTTGTAAAATTGAGCCCTCAGGTAGTTCAAGCCTTTTGCCCACTCATGGAGTCATGGTCAGTTGATTTTAACCTGGTTGTTCCATTTGTCCTTCAACAATTAATATAAAAAATATTTGTCTCTTACAAGTGTCGTAGTCAAAGAGTTGGCTAGGAAAATCAAATCTTTGCCCAACCGTCACAATAATTAATTACAATTAATCAAATTCAAAATTTGGAATTGCCATAAATGGCAATAATTTTCCAAATTCGCATTTACCAAAAATGAAAATAAATTCCTAAGTGCATACAAATTTTAATAATTAATTTTGGGGGGGGGGGTATATTACAATATTTAGATAATAAAATCAAGCCATGATGAGATCTGTACCAAATAAATCATAATAGAAACTTGTGAAACAAAAAGAAACCAAATTAGAAACCTAAAAATTGTGAATAAAACAAAATCTAGAACAATAAAATAAAAAATGAATTTAAACTAACTATAAGTTCTAAACAAATATTTTTTATATTTTATTTTCAAATATGATCTTAAAATTCTATAAGCTTCAAGTTAATGGAGAGGAGAAAAATATTGAATTTGGGTTTTCACAAAATCAAATAAATGATAGATAATTCTTTATTTTTATTTTTATTTTGAAATGAGATGCAAATTGACAAAAGAATTTAATTAATTAAACCTACCAAATGATTTTGTGAAAATGAGAAACCACACAAGATATTATATGATGATGTGTTTAAATCATTATTCAAAATAATCAAACTTGTTAATGAGCACAAGACGAAAACATAATCATAATTTAAATGAAAGTAAGCAGTTGATAAAAATTGATGTTTTCGTTTAAATAATAAATGTTTCTATGCTCGTCTCTCCTTCATTCAAATTTGATCAAATGTGAAAAAATGTCATAGAAAAGATGTGTTGCAATAATATTTCTTCTTGTAAAATCATTGTTATTAATCCATCTCTTCAACCAAGTCATTCTCATAGAAGATAAATTCAATAAATAAGAGGTAATAACAAACTCCCAAATTATAAAGCTCATCCATCAACATCAAAACTCTGTAGAAAGAAAAAAGAAATTGCATTTGAATTTCATGAAATTCAAACAACACAAAAGAAAAGAATATAAACTCAAACCAACCTTGAAACAAATAAAACCAATACCAATCCAATCAAATCAAAGGGAAAAAAAAAATGAAGAATCAAAGTAAAATTTCGAGGGACCCTAGATTTTGATTAAAAATAAAGAAGGGGGTTGTTGGGGGCCAAAAAAATATGAACATTATCATGAGTTTACAAACTCAAATTCAAACAAAAAAAAAGTATAAAATCCCTTGAAAACACTCTCAAAAACTCTTTGTCTATTTTTCTTTGTATATCTATGCATCTCAAAATTTGAATTACATACATGTATATTTATTGATACAATTAGTCTTGCCCCTTTGATATATGTAATTCAAATTTGGATTTTTCAGAATATTAATGGTTCATTGCCCCATTGAAATTCGATCAGCCAAAAATGAAACGATGTGGCGGTGATCATTCTTCGATCATTAAATGAATAAGACGGTCAAGGAGGTGGCAATTAATTTATGGCTAGTGGTAACTCTTCAAAATTCGATAGATGTATCTGATAGGTAATCGAGCTCAAGTTTTTCAAAAGGGAGATCGTTGTCAACTCAGTTTGTAATTCCGATGAAAAACTCAATAATGTAGTCAAACATGATTCTTTAGCTTAATCTAAGGGTTACAAAGAGATATCCATCCAATGGTAATAGTCTAATAATCCCTTAGATTCATAGGATCCCAAGTCTTTCTCCTAATATCAGGGTTATCAAAGGCACTATAGAGGATCCCCATCCATCGAAATTAGAAATATGAGGTGATTGATTGAACAAGATAAAACTAGAACTTAGAATTTTAAGAGACCAACTAGATAATACAATTGAAGCTTTCTTATGTACATCCTATAAGGCTACCAGACCTGATCAACCACTTTGTAATCATGGCTTTTGTATAGAGGTTTATATGGTGGACATTAATTTCTCCCATAATGGAGGAAGTTGAAGGGATTTGTTGCAGCTATAACACTTTCATGGATAATATCATGCAAGAAATGCATTTGAGGGTGCTAACTGTGCCTATAAAATCCATTGTTAATAATTCAATGAGTGTTGACCATCCATTAAAATAAATAACTCATTGAAATATCAAGAAACAATTAAAGCTGATGGTTAGGGAGTTATTCCACAAATAAAGAGTTTAATAAGACCTTTATACACTAGAGATGGCTTATTCAAGATGCCTGAAGAATGTATGTCTGAGAGTGGAAATGGTGCTGGAAAATTGTGAGAATCAAAGGGAAACATGAAAAGAAACAATTCTAGAATTTCTTTTGAAGTAAGTTCTAGTTATTTGAAGTATTATCAGAAAACTACATTTACAAATTCATAGGTGAAGGGAATATTAAAACAATCTGCTGGAAATTTCCTAGTTGGCAAAATTAAGAGATTAAAAGTTTGATGCAGATAATTTTGTTTTTCCTTTTATTCTTATACAAATAAATTGCATACTGGATGAGTCAATAACACCTGTTAATGGGGAATTATGCATCAGTAGAGAAAAAGTCTTATATACTTGTAGCTAAAACTTTTCAACCATAGAAGTTGGCTAGTGTAGAATGGGTCTTCTAAAGTTCTATTTACTCTAGAAGAGGGTATTGTGAAGACTATGTCACCAACTTCAATAGCCCTGGTTTTTTCTAGAGAGGTATCAGTGGAGACACAGGTTGAAATATGCATGAACAAACCTTCATCTTTGTGGTGACCGCCACATTGCCACAAAGTTCCTCTCCAAGATTGTTGGGTGAGAAATATTTGTTAGGGAGGAAAATCATTTTCTAGAATTTTAATGCAAAAATTTGTTCTTGTGTGGATTAATGGTAGTCAAATTGAAATGATCTACACACTAATTTAGAAAAAAATATTTTGATTCTAAGATCTCTTCCTTAGTATCCAATGACTATGTATCATATTTCATTATGGGATGGTTTTCACTTGGAGTTATGAAATTTGGGAATTTGTAATGCAGATAGTATGTATTATATTATATAACACATACTATGTGTTATATTATATAATAGATTTAATAGAAGCGGATCTGCATTTGCTAAAGAATATGCAAAGAATTGTAGTGGATGATATCGCTATATCTACTCAAGAATTATAAAAACTTTTATTGCTCATATCTGCATATGGAAACCTATTGGGTGTTCTTGTCAAATTATCGAATATAAAGAAAGAGTCAATTCTAATTCTCTCTTGAACCCCAACTACAATAGTTCTTTTGGCTAGAAAAGTCTCTGAAGAGAGTATCACAAACTATTTCAATAATGGTTTCAATGTTTGTGTCACTTGTTGAATATATTGGTGAATTTTTATGATGTCTCAAGGTATACATGTGCCACACTTCCCCATTCATATGGAATTGAAAATTTATTGATTGGGATGTTTGTAAATATAAATGATTTCACCGTATTAGTTGAGAATGTTAAACTCGGGGGAGTGGCATGAGTTGGGTTCTCATGTAAATAATGGCTCATTTTGGCTTCTTCTCAAACCACTTTTGATCAGGTAAGTGTCAATTCTGTTGTACCAAGCTATTGGAGCTTGCTTTAAGCCATATAAGGTTTTCTTCAATAGATATATTTTGGCTAGTTTCTCTTGGACTTCAAATCCAGGTGGTTGATCGACATAAATTTCTTCTTCTAAGAAACCATTCAGGAAAGCTGACTTGACATCCATATGATATACTTTCCATTTTTGTCGAGCTACTATGGCCAATAGAGTCCTTACAGTGTCTAATCTTGCTACTGGAGAAAAAGTTTCACCATAATCAGTACCTGGTTGTTGTGAGAATGCTTTGGCAACAAGTCTTGCCTTGTGTTTTTCAATCTGCCCTTTTTCATTGAATTTAGTTTTGTAAACCCACTTGACACCAATACTCTTCTTGTGTCTGGGTAAATCAACAAGATCCCATGTCTTGTTCTTCTCAATGGAGTCAATTTCTTGGTTAATGGCTTGAACCCAATGTGTCTCCTTAGATACTTCTTTAAAAGATGTAGGTTGACATGAAATTAATGAAAAACGATTGTGTTGTTCAATGTCATCCAATTGTTGATGGATTTCTCTCAAACTTCGAGTTCTCTAATTTTGAAGTTCAGAGGATGTCTCTGCTGGAAGTTGAGTTATCTTGAGAATTTTTAGGTTGTCCTTGTGCCTGTAATCTTGGAAGAGCAGGTTGAGGTCTTGGCTATCCTGAATTTTCTATATTTTCAGAACTGGGTAGCAATGGATTTTGACTATCCATTTGTTGATTTTCAGATTCGTTCTAGAGTTGATTTTCCAAAAAATTTACATCTCTGTTGAGAATTAGTTTCTTTGAGATTGGGTTGTAAAGTCTGTAATCTTTAGATGTTTCACTGTATCCAGTAAAGATACATTTCTCACTTCTATCATCCAATTTCTTCCTTTATTCAGAAGGTATGTGAGCGTATGTTATGCATCTAAATGTCCTTAGATGCGCAACATTTAGATTTGTCCCACTCCATGCTTCTTGAGGGAATTTTATATTTAGACTTGTGGTTGGAGATATATTCAAGAGATAAGATGAGCATGCTACTGCTTTAGCCCAAAAAATATTTGACAAACATTTCTCTTTGAGTAGGATTCTTGCCATGTTCATTATTGTTTGGTTTTTTCTTTCATCCACTCCATTCTGTTGTGGAGTATACCTAGTTGTAGTTTGCATTATAATGCCTTGTGATTTGCAGAAATTTGAAAATTCATTGGAGTTGTATTCTCCTCCTCCATCAAACCTAAGCGCTTTTATATATTTGCCACTCTATTTTTCAGCTTCTGCTTTGAATTCTTTGAATTTCGCAAAAGTTTCAAACTTGTGTCTGAGAAAATAGATCTAGATTTTCCTGCTAAAGTCATCAATAAACATTAGAAAGTAAAAAATACCACCTATTGACTATGTTTGCATTGGTCCACATAGGTCAGTGTGAACAAGTTCAAGATGTTGTTTGGCTTGAGTGGGGGACTATGGAAAACTAGTTCTTTTATGTTTTCCAAGTATGGAAGACTCACATGGGGAATTTTGTTTTATGAAGATAGGAAGACCTTTGACCATGGAGTGATTATGTAGAAGACTGATACTCTGAAATGGTAGGTGTCTAAATCTTGTATGCCAAACCATAGTTTCATTGGGGGTGGTTGCACTTTGTGCATTTGGTTGGATCAGATTTGCAATTTTGAGGGTCAAGGGAAACATCCTATTCTGAGTCATGTGGATTTCAGAAATCAATTTTTTGTTGGGGGTTTTATCATATATTCTGCAAGATGCTCCCTAAAAAAGTACCTTATATCCATGTTCAATGAGTTTTCCTACACATAGAAAATTATGTTTCAGATCTGGAACATGATGGACATTGTTTATGTCTTTCTTTACATTTTGTTTAGTAATAATAGGTATAGTTCCTTTTCCTTAAAATTTGACTAAGGAATCATTTCCAAGTGTAATATCAAATGAAATTGAAGAATCAATGCATGAAAGTAAATCTTTGTTACCTGTCATGTGATTGTTGCATCCACTGTCCAAAAACCAGAGATCTTTCGGTTGTTCTTCAAACTTGTGACATGAGAGAAACATACCTCTTGAGGTTTCTCCTGTATGATTTGACACATGTGCTCTGCCTGAGAGCTGATCTTCTTTCTTCTTCCTGCATTCAGATTCATAGTGCCCATACTTTTTGCAGTAATAACATTGTATGCTTGATTTGTCATTTGATATTCTCCCTGTGCCTCTTTGAGTCTGGAAATTATGATTCTGGTGCTTTTGTCTATGACCTTGGAAATTTTGATTATGGTTTTGTTGTCTGTTACCTCCACTTGAGTGCTGGTTACTTGTAGTACTCCCTCATCCTTGGTGACCTTTGCCTCTTCCTCTGCCTCTCCCTCTAGTGAAGGAGAATTGAGTTTTGAAGGCATTGGTGATTGACTCATCTGTGAGATGCAGTTTGATCTCATGTGTCACTAGGGAACCAATTAGTTCATCTATTGAAAAAACGTGACAGGTCCTTGGATTTAAGGATTGTTGTAACAACCATTTTGAATTTCTTTAGTAAACTTCTGAGGACTTTCTCAACATTGTGTTGATCAGTGATGGTTTCACCAGTCAATTTGATTTGGTTCACGATTCCCATGACTTTGGTCATAAACTGATCCATGTTTTCAGACTCTGTCATTCTTAAAGTCTCGAATTGCATCCTCAAGGTCTGTAGTTTGAATGTTTTGACCCTGTCATTGCCTTGGTAGGCTGATTTAAGGATGTCGCAAGCCTATTTTGAAGTACTAGCGCCTGTGATTTTTGAGAAAATCGATTCATCCACTGAATTTTGAATCCATAATTTGGCTTTATTTTCTTTGTTCCTCTGTGTTGCCTGAGCAGTTCTCTGTTGGTTTGTCATGGTGGAAAGGTCTGCTGGATCTGGTTCCACATATCCAAGATCCACTGGATCCTAGCACTCTTGTTCTTGCAAGAAGGATCTCATTCGAAGAGACAAAAACTCATAATTCTTTCCAAGAAGAATCGAACCTTGAGTTAGTCCTAAATTGCTAGACGTGGCCATCTTTAAAGAATTTTAACAACAAAAAAAGAAATTGTTGGAAAAATTTCATGTCTACCTATTTCTTGCACGTAAAACTAGGTCTTCTAATTTCTTGCAGTGACTTCGGAACTTTGTGATTCGGGATTTTTTGGTTTCATGACTTTGCGAACCCTGATATCGAGCTCCTCTGACTCCTCGATTCCCGGATCTCTCAATTACCAAAATGCCAAATTAGCTTCAAGGATCAATGATCCTCATTGATTTGAGATCAATGACTCAGATTATTTCAGAATTTCACGTATTGGTATTTCACGACTCTTGAATTCTCGTCACAATGTTCTCCAAACCCTAAACTCCGAAATGTAAACATTTAGATGGCGCTTGCCTCCTATGATCGGATGGCTGAAATGTCGGTCCCCGAAATGCCGAAAAATATGTGTGTTCTCCTTTTTCTTGATCACATGTTGCATTTCACAACCTCGAGATCTTTAACACCCTGTACCCCGACTCCTTCTCTTCGAGACTATCGAAAGGTTGAATCCCAAAATGTTGAAGCGGCTGACTTCTTGCTCTGTGACTCAGTGATATTCTTTTGGAAGGCCTTTTCAGGATTTTGCATTTTGGAACTTTGCGATGTAGGCACGATGCTGGTTCTTTGTCCCTCAATATGTCAAAACCCAAAATATCCTGGCACCTGTCCTTCTCAAATGTCTTTTCAGGATTTTGTGATTTGGGACTTTGATAGTTTGGCTGCAACGATCCTAGGTCCTTTGGACTTTCGGTGTGTGAAATGTCAAAATCTCCCCTTTTCATTCAATCGCAACTTCTTATTTTGCGATTTTGGGAATTTGGACTTCTTGTCTCACGACTCTTGCAAACTTGATCTCCCAGTACCCAAATTCTTGGTAGATATAGATCTTCGACAAATGTCCTCCAAAATGAATGGCTCACGATCCTTTCAAGACTTCGTGGGTCAAGAGTCCCAAACTCTTACCCTTTTCATTCCCAGTAGCCGAAATGCCAAAATGCTCCTTTCGGGGATTTCCCCGAAACCTTGACCACTGCCGCGTGTCCTCCTTGTGAATAGTCATGATGTTTTCGGGACTTTGATGAGTCCTCACCTTTTCATATGCAAGGGTTAAACCTCGTGAAGCTTCTCCTGGATCTAATGGCTATCGACTATCCATGCAAGATCATATGGCTCTAGATCTCTTCTGCACACTTCTGTGATCAAGTGGCTCTCAGGCCACTACGTTCCAGATCCATGGTCTGGATGCCTTTGGGATTTACCGAATCGGGAGTTTGTAAGGTAGGGAATCCATGACCCCTTGCTAATCCAAGTCCCAAACTCCAAAATGTCAAAATTTCACCCTGCGATTTCGAGATTTTACGATTTCATCTTTTCTCTTATGTGCTCCAGAGGACTAAACCTCGTGCAATTTATCACAAATCCTATGGCTATTGGTCCTTGTGCTAAATATGACGACTGGAAATCTTTTTCCTTTTTTGTGCACTCCTCGTCCTTTCTGAACTTGATTAATGCCTCAAATATGTTAACAGAACCGATCTTATGGTTGTGTCTACTTCCTTTGCTTCTTTAGCATGTTCTTTGTTGTTCTTGCAATATGTTTCTCCTAAAGAAGGAAATTTGTGAATCTTTCACAAATTTGAAAGACTTTCATGAATTCTTTAAATCTTTCTTCCCTCTGTAATAGACTTTCATGAGGTTGTGAGAATTTTTGAATTCTTTAAACGTTTCTACCTTCTGCAACAATATTTCATGAATTTGAAAGAATTTCATGAGATCTTTAAACGTTTCTACCTTCTGCAACAATATTTCATGAATTTGAAAGAATTTCATGAGATCTTTAAACGTTTCTGCCTTCTGCAACTATCTTTCATGAATTTGAAAGAATTTCGTGAGATCTTTAAATGTTTCTGCCTTCTGCAGCTATCTTTCATGAATTTGAAAGAATTCTGCAAGATCTTTAAACATTTCTACCTTCTACATCCCTGAGTCCTCAATCTTTTGAGCGTATTGTGCTTTTATTCCTTCAACGTGTTTTCTGTGACAATCTTTTGAGCAGATGGCGGACTACATATTTCTCTCCAGGATTTGTGAAGAATCTCGTGTCCTATTCTCTCGTTCACATTGTAAGTGTTGTGCTTCATTGGATTGGGTTTCTCTCTAGACTGTGTGAAGAGGCTTACTGCTGATGCTCTGATACCATGATAGAGTGAGAAGCAGAGAATACAGAAAAAGAGTAGAGAAGAAATATAATTTAGTATATTAGGTAAATGAAGAAAAGAGTATAGAATGCAAGTAAAAGAGTACAATAGAAAAGGGAAACTAGCTGAGCTAAATAGGCTCAAGCAAATCAAGAAATGATAGTATAGCTAGCCAGGACAGCTAGTAGTGTACAGTCAGACTGCTGAGTTTACATTATATTTAACAATTCCCAGACTGAAATTGTCTATCAACTTTGTCAAGAAGTAAAAAAAGAACATCCGAAAATGTTCATTGCTAAAATGAAGGAGATAGGCTTAAATCCCAGCCAAGTAACATACACATCATTAATTAAGGAAACATTAAATCGGGACCTATGGATCATTCTTTTGATATATTAAGTAAGATGATAAATGATGGATGTTGACCTAATTATAGAACTTATTGTGTGTTTATGAATGATATAGTTAAAGAAATAAAGATACAAAAATAAAACATTAGTCCTGATGAGGATGCAATAGGAAGTTCATATCTTTATAACTTATATGAAATTCAGTCCATGGATGGAATCCCAGACGAAATAAAAATTTATCTTTCATTTAAACTTCTTGACAAAATGATGGAGAAGCGTTGTCATCCTACTATAGATAATTATATTTCATTTATTGTGGGATTATGCAAGGGAGATAGACTCCTTGAGGCACACCAATTGATAAAAAATATGCTAGAGAGAGGACTTTGTCCCAATTAAGAAACTTATGCATATGTTATGAATGGGCATTGTAAATAAGGAAACTACATTGATTCTCTCGATATTTTGGATAGAATGGTTGAAAATGGTTTTGAACCATGCCTATTTCTCTACAATAATATGATTCATGGACTATGCAAAGAAGGCAAGGTGCAAGAAGTATAAAGGTTCTTTGGAAATGCATTACAAAGTGT
Source organism: Picea glauca (assembly GCA_000966675.3). Classification (NCBI taxonomy): domain Eukaryota; kingdom Viridiplantae; phylum Streptophyta; class Pinopsida; order Pinales; family Pinaceae; genus Picea; species Picea glauca. The sequence continues at coordinate 343,256 of JZKD02S2083042.1, read as the reverse complement.
TTCTTTATTTGAGGATATTGATGATAAAAGATTTGAGGATTCTTCTATGGATGTGATGGAGGGATCAAATGTTTATTCTCAAGGCTTATAATATATTTTATAACATTTGATGAAAGAAAATATGACTTTTTCACTCCCTATGAAAGACAACCTCATGAAAATATAAGGATAAGAGGATGATTTTCAAGAGATTGATGAAGGGATCATATGAGTTCTCATGAGGCATTAAAGATAATGAGGTAACATCAAGAATGTTGATGACAACCACATAGGTATGAAAATTTGGTCATGGTAATAAATCATATGGCGGTAAAAAAAATTTAGTCATATTTGATATCCTTTTTGATATGTTTATGATTATGTATGAATGCATTTAAGTGGGCTATGAGAAAATTATGAAGATTTTTTATGTAAAGATTGTTAGTTCATATTTGAGATGCATTTATGAGTTGGTATGACATGATTGAGTTGGTTAAGAGTAATAACTAGAGTAATTGAGCCATAAAATTCATGTTATGACTTTTTTATACCATGTTATACTCAATTCCATGTGAGATAACCATACATGAGGCCGTAATGTGTTGGATTTGTAAATATCTATAGGACTACACAAGTATCCAACAGTTCTTCCTACTTCTAATTGATGTTTTGGAATGCAACCTCTTTCCAAACACTCAAGATAACTTAGGGATTATAGTTCTACTATTTTGTTTGGGTTGAGAATGAAGGTATCCAAATGATCGAGCAAGTAATAGGAAGTTGTCTAAATGATGTGTCAAGGTGTTGGTTGAGTAATCCAACCTACCATGGTAAACCACCTGAGCTTTCAATATGGTAAGTATGACTTAATGTGTAATGTACCCTCCTACTAAAATGAAATTTCAAAATTCCCAATACATATAAAATAAACCAATGGGTAGCATGACCATAAAATTATAGAAAAAAAAGATGTTGATTTACTCATGCAACTAATAGAATAATAGAAACCAAGAATGCATGCATACCCAACAAAATAAAAACATTAAAATTAATATTTATACAATGCAATAATCATAATAAAAAAAACATAAGATTATCTATTTATAAAAATAGCCAACTTGTTGTCTACAAAGGACGTTTCTTGCAACCATAGGCTTGATGTTTATTTTATCTCAACAACAAGCCACCCTCGAGTTGAGACTATTGTTGGAATTATTGATTGTGTGTTGTCATTGATGGAAAAATGAGTCGAACAAGTACAATAATTAGAGAAAAAGGAAGATCGCCTTGGGTCAGAAGAAATTTGTGATCATTGTTGATCACGATAGGATCAACAAATGGTTCTACATTCCTAAAGCTCAGGAGAAATAATGTATTGTGATCATGTATAGATAGTGCATAGATTAGCACATTTATCGAAGCTTAGAAAAGATGGCACATTTGAAGTAACACAATAAAAATAGAGGTTTTCAAATTAAGGAAATCTGTGCAAATGATGGTCAAATAATTGTGATTGTTCCTTTTTGAATTTCGAGATTAATCACAACCATTGAATCGAGGAGGAATCATGTTCGTTGATGTATTTTTTGGGATAAATTCAATACTGTTAGATCGAGGTGGAGCCAAAGGCTAGTAGAAATTAAATCCAAACCATCATATCAGGATAGATAATCCTCAACCATAAATCAATACCAATAGGACTCCATAACTTCACCACTTCGATGAACATTGGAGACAAGGAATAGGCATGAACTCATGAAGTCATGAAATCCTACCATTCATTAGATCAAGGAGGGATTTCAGATGAATTCTCAACCATCTGATTCAGTTTAGTGGAAGGAAATAGATAGGAATGAAGTTCAAGAGTATTCATAGTCATCTAATTGCTCATGGAAACAAGGTCGAAATATCAATCATTGATCGAATCCAAGTGGAAGGATAGCATAAGTTTCGACACTTCACCACTTAACCACTTCGACGAATACTGGAGACAATGAAGAATCCACAAAGCCCTGAATTCAGGAAATCCAAACAACCATCGTGCGAGGGAAGGAATAGTCAACCTGACATTGACCACTTTAAGGTTATGAGGAGCCCCAAACAACTAAAAATATGGAAGCCATGAAGTACCAAATGCACGAAGTGCAAATCCATAATCTAGGAGGAAGACATGTGGCAGAGGATAAAGATGAGCGTGGCCCAATCAAGTGGTGACAAGTGTCAAGGTATTGTTGGCACATTAGGTATATTAAATTCATGAATCAAGGTGACATGTGGCAGTCACTCATCTAGCTTCACGTCAACAATGATGTCAGCAAGACACGTTAGTCCGAGATTGCAGTCTTTGTAGATGTTCAACTTCTCCTAGTAGAAAAAATACCCAAAGCATCGAAGACCAAGGTCGTGAATTAATGTTTGGCCTTCGATCTAAGATCCTACAAAATATTTCTTGACTCTGCGATCGAGTATAGTGGAAGGATAGAGTAAGTGTGAATCATGAAGTAATGTTAACTGTTCATCTACTTTGAGAGCATTCTCGACCATTGAACAAGTGTAGTGGAAGGATAGAGTACACATGAGATGTTAACCGAGATCAAGCAGTCATCATCGTGTTATGACTTATTCGGTAGGTAAAACTCCCGAGGAATTGAACTACTTCATGTTTCTAGTAACCGAGAGTTTGAGAGTGTCAAAACCCTAAAGCAATATTTGACCATCCACCGAGAAGGAAGATCCATGGTCGAGATACAAAAATTGCACTATGAGAAGGACATTAACAAAACACCTTGTTGAGTTTGCGTAGACCATCCACTCAACCACAAATTAAGTCAAAATCGTTTGATCTACTAGTGAATAAAGTATACGCTCTTCGATGAAATTTGCTTACAGGGATTTGGAATATTTAAAAGGCCAAAAATCCCTAAGGTCGGAGTACCGTAGGAATTGGTTCTAGCACCGGTCGTGTGATAAGTTAAAGAAGCTAACAAGGAGTGAAAAAGTGATCCATATAGATCTCGGTGGCCATCCAAATTTTTCACTGAATCACTATTTTGAGCCTATGGTTTTCATAAACCATGATATTCATCCTTTTTATAGGGAATGGAATGTAATTTCATCTTCACTTTTTAATTACAAAAATCATGTAATGATTTCCTAGTGGTGTTATGTACATTCCTACAACATATAATTAATGCACCAGATCCCATTAAAACTCCGCAGTTAAGCACGCTTAGGATACAGTAGTACTAGGATGGGTGACCGCCTCAGAAGTCCTAGTATTTTACATGCCTATGTAATTTTATAAACATAGTCCAATTTATCTCACATGCATCATGGGAATTGTTTGCCTCTCACTCTCTCATATATTGTAACAACCCTAGATAAATGATTGATTAAGATTTACCAAGTATACCTAATTAAATAAATTAACTGTCCTAATGTGTATTAGTTAAATAATGATTATTTATTGATAATATTAATTAATTAATTATTGTTTAATATATGTTGATTAACTAATTAATTAATTGATTAACACATTTAATGTTTAGAGTAAAGAATTAAATACTTAATAACTTTTTATTCATTATTATAAAACTTTACGTATGCAGGGGATGAAGCATTGAATGGAGGGATAACGTATTAAATGGAGGGATAATGTGGGTGGCATTAAAGGAGGGTAGGAGGCAGTGAATGGAAGGGGATATGAGTGGGAGAGCCATTTGTAAAAGGGACTTTTTGAAATTTGGGGAAAGAAAGCAACATTTGGAGATTAGGGACTGTATGTGTTTGTTGGTTTGATATTTTCTGGTTTGGAGTTTGGGTGGACTATTACAAGGGTGCACCAGGTTGCTGGGAGTTTTGGGCTCGGGGGCTAGGAGTCCTCACAGAATACTAGAGGTAGGGTGCTAGACAGGCTTTGTTCCTAGCTGGTAGGGAGGAAAGATTCAGTTTTGGGCAGAGTTTTGGGCAGAGCAGCAGAGAGGATAACCGGAGATTGGGGAATTAGCATCAGACAGAGGTATGTATTTTAGTGATTATTTTGTGTTACGTGACGGTTATGTGATTTAATTTTATGTTGTGGATACATTTTAATTTATGTTGAATAAGTTATGGTTAAACGTTGAAGATTAAATTGTACAGAAATTTTTTTATCTACTCTCTATTCTTTTAACATGTGTTTTATAAGGCTCTATTGGGATAGAGACCTTAAACTTCGTATCAGATCTCTAGTTTAAAATGTGGGGCCAAGGGCCTACCCACCTACTCAGAATTGACCTAGAAATAAACTAGGAAAAAACTTTAGAAAATGTTGTAAGTTTGAAGGAGGCCTATTCACCTTAGAACCTGTAAGAAGCCTCACCTCTATGTAAGAAGCCTCACCTTTAGAAGGAAGTAACATTAAGATTGACCTAGAAAAGAGGTAGAGAATACATTTATACATATATATTAAAGTTAGATGAAAGAAATTTATGAATCTTGATATATATATCTATATGTATAAAAATTAAATAAATAATTCTCCCTGACCCCACTATCCATTCAAAGATTCCTAGAAGGCTTTAGAAAACTTCTTTGATACCATGATAATTTTTTCTAACACATGGTGAACAGATTCTGCTCCTACAGTTAACTAACATAGTCTGAATTTAAATGCAAATCGAAACTACAATCTGAATCTCAATAGAATCTATAAACACACAGTTAGAAAACATACAATGTAACACATAGATTACCATTAAGAACCCCTATTACTAATACTCCATTACTGCAGAATAAAAAACTGCTACAAGAAAATTTTATAGACTTAATTTTATGTGGAATAAATAAAACCAAAACTCTCTAATACAAATCCATACCCTAACCCTTCCTCTTATATAACTGAGAGGGGACTCCTAGGTTTACAAAAATAGATCTATCGCTTAGATCTCAAGATCTGCATGCAAGAGAGTGTGATCCAAAGAGTATTTGTGCCCTATCTAACCAAAAGAAAAAAATGAATTTAGAAAGACTGCTAAAAAATAAAACAGACTGCCTCATCTAAATTTAGTGCCTTATCTCTAAACTGAAGACTAAGGATAAACTTATCCTATTCAATCTATAGATGGTGCACACATGCATGCATGTTCCTTCACTGATGGAATACTAAAATTAGTGATATGCCCTCAGTGTCTATTTATCTTCCACAAGTGCTCCAACCCAGTAGAAAATGATCCTATTCTTTCAAATGGAAAGAGTCTAGGGAGATGCCTTGGCTATCACAATATTGGAATCTGAGCAGTTATTGTTATTCTTTTGTTTTTCTTGTCCTATTTTTCATGATTATCATCCGGAGACTGAGAAATAATTCAATCCAAGAGTACCTCTGAAGCATTTGAAACCTAGACAGGAAATTGAAGAATTCCTGGCCATAGCAATACCACCGGAGCCTGTGTTATTACATGGGATTGCTCAAGATGGCAGTTCAGGTGTAAAACTTACAGAAGAGAGATTGGATCAGAAGTCATCTAAATCACTACTGCTAGAAACTCAAAGGCAAAGGATGGAATCTGCGGAGGATGAGATGCCTCTCATAGGAAAAATATTGAAGTGGCTTCTATCACCACTCTCATGGTTGCAAAGAAAAAAAAAAAAAAATTCAACAGTTGCAACCAATAGATAAGCATCAACCTACATGTCTTATGCACGAGAAATTGTCTTCACTCCCCGTACACATGTAGGAAAGCACCTGCACCAATGCACAACACAATATAAGTCAAAGCCGAGACTAACACACCAAGCGCCAGGCACCAGTTCGCAAATGAGGGAACCCATAACGAACGCCCATTGTGCACGTGCGCTAAACTCTGAGCATTAAACCCAATATCTAAATCCATGAGCCATGCATCATAGGAAGATACCTATCAAAACCCAGCTCAGAGGCCGTGAGGAGGGAACCTACAAAGAGATAAAACCCATGATAAAATGCATACCAAGTAACAAGACATCCCAAACAAGGCGCAAAGGAGAAAGACCACAAGGGACAATAGACCATGCACAACGCATCATCAGAAGACAATGCTCAAACCACGTGCAAAGCCACACGGAGGAGGATCCCATGGGGGCAAGGTGAGGTGCGCTATGCACCAGCACAAAAACAAAAAAAAACCCAACACCAGTGCCAGCATCAAACACACACAGCCCAATACCAAACGCCAAGGCCAGCGCCAAACACCCGGGCAGCCTACGCACTATACAAAAAGAAATATAAATATAAAAAAGACCAAGCACTTGCAACAAAAAACAATCCAGTACCCAAGCACCAGCGCCAAACACCAGTCCACACATAATTCACTAAATCCTAGCGCCGAACGTGAAGCCCATGAGGAGCTTGCGGGCATTACCATAACTCCATTGCAGTTGCAAAGCAGGAGAGGCCTAGGGCACGTTCGCATAATGAGATAGGCAATAGGTTGATTAGGGTTAGGGGATAGAGACCCGGGGAAGAGTGTGTTTAGGGTTTAGGGCATGTGGGCCTCATGCGAGGACCCAGGATACCCAGTTCAATTTTTTTATTTTTTTTTATTGTTTCGAAAAAAAAAAATCTGTAATAATTTGTAATTTGTTTTACCTTTTTTTATTATTTTGTTTGTTAGTTGAAAGAAATAATATACTAATTAATTAAAATTAATTTGATACCATTAACATACCATTAGTTTAAGCCTTGATTAATTTAATTAACATACTTTATTAGTTACCATTGCTTTAATTATTGTAAGTATTTAAATTAGGTAAATATATATTTAAATTACTATAGATATATTAAATAAAAGATTTAAAGTTAAAGGTTTAAGTTAAATTATATGATTTAATTTTAATAATAATTTAAAAGATATATTTTAAAAGTTAAAGGTTTAAGTTATTAAATATGTTTAAATTAAAGACTTAAATTTAGGTTTTTAAGGTTTAAAAACTAAGGTGATTAAGGTTTAAAAACTATGTTTAATGTTTAAAACTAAGGTGACTAACTTAATAAGAAAAATTAAAAGTATTGTGCCCGAGGCCCAATCTCCAAGTCCACGAGCTAAGAACCAAATCCCAATGCACAAACACCAAGATTCAATGCATAGCCTCATGCTCACTACATCATACGACCACAAGTCGATAAACAATACATAACCACTGTGCACAAGCGCTAAGCTCCAATGCCCGAAGGCCACTCTACAATCTTCAAGACTCACACCTACAGCCACCGACTCACACAATTCAATGCATATGTACAAGGCACCAAGGAAATCCCATGATTCAAGCATCGAAGGATAGCCTTAGGCTCATTTCATCAACATTAGGTTGGAAGTCACCTTAATTAATTATAAACGCAAAGTATAAGGACTTAGACCAAGATAAGCGGGAGGGGGTTTCATGCACGCTAGAAAAGTAAGCTAGAGGAATTGGCGAGTATGGCGCAAAGATAGCGTAGCTACCAAGCAAGGAGTCAATAGTTTATTAGCCAAAGACATCAAGCTTAGACACTTTAATCCTAACCTAGCCACCTCCCCTAAAGAGAGTAACGTTTGTTTACAGACAAGTAAAGAAAAACTTACGCCTAACCCTATTTTCTAGTTTAAGTTGTGCAAATGTGAAATGTCCTTGAACTCACCCTGACAACTTTGGTTGATGTAGGTTAAATCATACAGGATGGTCAGGACTTGAGGAAATCGAGGCAGAGGGGCATCGTCGCAGCGACCGCCAGCGCCGCCACCACCATCGCCTGAACTAGCTCTATTACTGTGCTCTTTGGAGGCCATAAATGAGACTTTAAAAGGGTGTCAACCAGCAGGGATCAAAGTGGAACCCGCACCATCTGGAATGCATAATCTAGAAGCGTCAAGGGATTCAAGGGGAGGAGATCCACCCAAAGACATCACTAGATAACTGCAGAAGATCAAACTTCTAGAGTTTTCCAGGGGTCATGCCATTGAACGTGTTGAGGCATGGTTGGAAGGTATGACAAGGTGTTTTACCTTAAGGGACTATGTGTCAACCTCAAAGGCAAAGATAGCAATTTTTTAGTTGAGAGACAATGCCTTGAACTGGTGGGTAAACATGGAAAGGAAACTGCATCTTACTCCAGACACTGTATCTTGGGAACTTTTCGAGGAGAGGTTCCGAAGGAAATATCTACCAGCTTACTATGAGGAACAATAGGTAGGATCATTTCATGTTCTAGTACAGGGAAACAGGACCATAGAAGAATATGAGATCAGGTTTATGGAATTGGTCAAATATGTTTCATATATGGATAATGACCAATGACAGGCAGAACGCTTTGTCTATGTGTTAAATCCTAAGATAAGGGCTATGGTACGGATGTGGAAACCATATTCCAGAAGTTGTGGAAAATGCATGTTATGCGGAGGAACATGTGAACTTAACCGAAGGTATGAGACCGACCTTTCTACATCATCCTGGATTCGTGGGGAAGGCCCCTAAGACATTTCCCAAGGGAGGGGGCTCAAGGCCACCTCCATATGATAATAGAGTCACACCAAGGACAATAGCCGAAGGGATTTCAATGGCAGCAAGTGCAACATCTCGTTAATCACCAATGACGCATGCAGGTCCATGACCATCTTAGGGAGCAACTAGTAGGGGCAGGGGTTCCAAGGGAAGAAAAACATTTTAGAGACAGTCACGTAACAATGTGTAGGCTCAATCGTGTGTTACCGATTTGGCATGTGTAGTACCCCACTACTCGCGTGTCTGCCTAGAGTTACTATTAGGATTCTTGCATAAAGAGGTAAAGGCCCCGATGGGAAGAGAAAGTAGCAGCCACCAGATTTACGCAGCGGTTAATAATCGCCAGGCCGAACATCAATCCATGGTGGTGGAGTCATCAAGTATGCTAAATCTTATCAATGTTAAGATTTAATTTGATTATGGTGTGACAGATAGTTTCATTTCACCATCTGCATTAGAAAAGAGTGGGTTGGCAGCCTACGATCATGATGAATTTAAACAGGTCGAGATGGCTTCGATGGGAAAACAAGTGGTAGGACCTAGTGTTGATAATTTTATAGTAGACATGGGAGTGTGTACTACCAGGTTGAAGGTTTACGTTACTACTCTTGGGGCATATGACCTAATCATTGGAATGGATTGGTTAGAACCTCATCGAGATTCGATAGATTGTTCCACAAAAAGGGTTCTTTGTGTCAACAATGAAGGAAGACCAGTAGAGATACAGGGTGTACAAAGAAAGGCATCATTACACTTTATCTCAACTATGAAGGTTAAGTGATTCTTGATGCAAGGGTGTTGACCATATGTAGTGGAAGTGGTGAACGAAAGGAAGGGACCCTCCTTGGATCAATACCCAGTATTGTAAGATGTTAAGGATGTTTTTTCGAAGGAGTTGCTAGGGTTACCTCCTGAGAGGGAGCTTTATTTTACTATTGAGCTAAAACCTGGTGTAGAACCAATTTCCAAGACTCCGCATCGGATGACAGCACCAGAACTTTGTGAGTTGCAAATGCAGTTGAAAGAGTTATTGGAATTGGAGCTAATAAGGCCCAGTGTCTCACCTTGGGATGCACCAGTAATTTTTGTAAATAAGGATGATGGTTCCTTATGACTGTGTATAGATTACAGGGACTTGAACTGTGCTATAGTGAAAAATAGGTACCCAATGCCACAAATAGATGACCTCTTTGATCAGATGAAAGCAGCAACAGTATTCCCAAAGATCGATTTGTGATCAGGGTATCACCAGTTAAGGATTAAGGAAGACAATATTCCTAAAACTACCTTTCGAACCTAGTTTGGACATTACAAGTTCATCATAGTACCTTTCGGATTGACCAATGTTCCAACAGTATTCATGAGCCTCATGAACGACGTATTCTGGAAGTACTTAGACCATTTTGTACAAGTGTTTCTAGATGACATCCTCATATATTCAAAAAATGAAAGAGAGTATGAGGAACACTTATGAGTGGTGTTGCCTTACCTTAGAGAGAAAAAATTGTATGGGAAGTTGTCGAAGTGTTCCTTCTTCCAAAAAGAGATCCACTATTTAGGTCATATCATTTCTGGTGAAGGAATCTCTGTGGACCCATAAAAGGTAAATTCCATTATGGAGTGGCCAGTGCCGAAAAATTCCCATGAGGTGAGAAGCTTCATGGTGCTAGCAGGTTATTATCGGAGATTTGTGGAAGGATTCTCTAAAATAGCGAAACCCATCACCACTTTGCAGTGCAAGGGGGTCAGGTATGAATGGACAAAAGAATGTGATAGTGCATTCATCAAGCTTAAGAGGTTACTAACTAGTGCATCAATTCTATGAGTGTCTTATATGGAAAAGGACTTCACAGTCTGCACGGATGCCTCGAAGCAAGGGTTCGGGGTCGTGCTAATGTAGGATGGAGGAGTGATATCTTATGCGTCAAGGAAGTTGAAGAAACATGAAGAACTACACGTGACTCATGATTTAGAGTTGGTAGCTATAATGCTAGCTCTGAAACATTGGAGGAACTATCTTGTGGGCCAAAACTTTGAGCTCAAAATGGACCATCAAAGTTTAAAACATCTCTTCACTCAAAGGGATCTTAATTCCAGGAAAAGGCGATGGAGTGAGTTTATGAGTGAGTAAAATTTTGGTATTTCATACATCAAAGGAAAGGAAAATGTGGTCATAGATGCCTTGAGAAGGATACCACATGTCTTCTCCCTGGTACCCTTAAAAGTCAATCTAAGGTAACATGTGTTGGCACAAATACAAGGAGACAGTTGGTATTTAGAGGTTACTTCAACCCTCTAGAGTGGGAGGAAATTAGATCCAATGTATGAAGGATATAGTCTGGAAGTAGATGAAATATTGAGATATCGACCTGAAGGATGTACATCCCTTAAGATGGAGATATTCGAAGCATCATACTGAAGGAAGCCCATAGAGAACTTTATTGTGTGCATCTGGGTGTGAAGAAGATGTATGCAGACATGAGGAATCTTTTCTTCTGGGTAGGCATGAAGCGTGATGTAGTCCATTTCGTCACCAAATTCCTAGAGTGTCAACAAGTGAAAGACAACCACCATCACCCGGCAAGCCTCCTACAACCACATGATGTTCCTATGTCCAAGTTGGAAGTAATATCTATGGATTTTGTTGTAGGGTTTCCGCTCACATCTCATAGACAAAATTCCATTCTTGTGATAGTTGATAAGTTAACCAAGAGTGCTCATTTCATTCCAGTTAGAGACCCTTACAATGTCACTGATGTGGCACGTGTGTTTGTAAGTGAGGTCATTCATTTGCATGGGATACCTAAGAAGATCATTTTAGATAGGAACTCCAGATTCACTTATAGGTTTTGGACAAGTTTGCAGTCTGCATTGGGAACTTAGTTGAACTTAAGTACAACTTATCATCTTAAAATAGATGGGAAAACTGAGAGAGTATATCGAGTCATGGAAGACATGCTTAGGATGTATGTCATGGATAATCAAACTCATTGGGATAAGTACCTACCTTTGGTAGAGTTCGCTTACAATAACAGTTTTCATAGCTCCATCAGAATGCTACCCTACAAAGATCTATATGGAAGGCCATGCAGAACATCATTAAGTTGGGATAGATTAGAAGACCAAGTAACAGTTGGGCTAGAATTTATTCAAGAGATGGAGGAACAGGTGATTCAGATTAGCCAAAGACTAAAGGAAGCATAGGATAGGCAGAAAAGTTATGTGGATGCACATAGGACCGACCGAAGTTATGAAGTGGGAGACTAGGTTTTCATTCGTATCAGGCCTAATAAGAGTACCATATGGTTTGGGAAGGGGAAAAATTTGTCACCTTGATTTATAGGACCATTCAGAATCCAAGAGAAAATTAGACCCATTGCCTATTGTCTCGTACTGCCACCCCACTTGCATAAAACTAATAACGTTTTTCATGTATCTGTTCTACGTCATTATGTTGTTGATGAATCACATAAGCTAAATTGCAGGTATCGGATGCGGGAACTCTCACGGTAGAACCGTTACGTATATTGGACCGTAGTGTCTGACATCTCAGGAACTGTCTGGTAGACCAAGTTAAGGTCCAGTGGGACAAGTATAGTCCATGATCTACTACTTGGGAAGACGTCGAGACACTACGACGAGATTATCCCTCACTTTTTTGACCACCTCGAGAATATGTTTCTCGAAGGTTGGGTGTATGTAACACCACCTTTTGACTTAGACATCTAGGATTACCTTAGGCCTACACACCTTTATTTTCTATTCACAGTGAACCTATTAAATGTTACACTTGAACTTTTAAGGCGTATGAACCTTTATGAAAGTTTAAATGTATTTGACTAATGATGGATATGATGCGATCTACTATGTGAATGTAAATTCTATGAATGTTTAATATTTATTGATGATGATATGGTGCAATCTATTATGTAAATGATAATTCTATGAATGGGTAACATTAATTTAATTATGGGATATTATAATGATTATTATATTATATTAATTCTTCTAAAGTGAGAATCCTTGAACAATAACCTCCTTGCAAATTTTAGACCTGAACTAAATGTTGTTCATCAATCATGTTCTTATATTGATGGCTAGATATTCCTGGGATGATTATTTTCTATCTTATCCTATCCTTCAACTTTAAAATGATATGACGTCTGGCGTTTACTCCAGTTCTTTGGCTCTCCGGACTTTGGGGATTTAAGATCTCAAACTAAAACTCTCAAAGTGATTTCTCTAGAGCGTAACCTCCTCACATCTTTAGACTTGAAATGAATGTTGTTCGTTGATCAAGATATTAGATCAATGGCTCAATATTTTTACAATGTATCTTTGCCTTGGATTAAATCCAATGAATCTCCATCTTTTCTTATCCTATCCTTCCATTTATTTTGATCCGATGACTGATGGAAATTCGGGTGATCGAGCTCTCAGATATAATCCCTTTCTTATCATGTCCTTCCTCTTAAGGTGATCCAATGGCTGATGAATATTCATGTGATTGAATTCTCAACCATTTGGCCCTGATCACGTTTCAGTACTGTACTTTTACCTTTTCAGCTTTGATATTTGCATACTATTCACTTCTCCTCCTAAGCTTATGGTTTTTTTGTTTGCCATCGACATTGTTGTTCTTGCCATCAATGAAAAGAAAACTCTTTCTGTAAATGATGCCAACTGTCTCCCCCTTTTCCATTGATTGCAAACCTAAAAGGATGCACTATTCTTCTTAGACCTCCAACTATAGCATTCAGACCACACATTTTCTCCCCCTTTGACATCAATGTCAAAGAAAACATGCTCCCCCTGACCTATTGCAGTATTTTTCAGAGGTATTAGATATTCGACCAACACATACTTCCCCTGACATGATGGAATATCTTAGGTGAGAGAAGGGATGGCACCTAGCTTCTGACGAAGATATTCAAATGGTGTATTGGCTAGGGGTTTAGTAAAGATGTCTTCAATTTTTTTTGTGGAAGGAATATAATTCAGTTGAACAACTTTGTTTGTAACCTTCTCTTTGAGAAAATGATACTTTATTGGTATATGCTTCATCTTTGAATGGAGAATAGGATTCTCCAAGACAGTAATGGAACTGGTGTTATAACAGTGAAGTGGAATGGGATCAGGATAAGTTACCCGCACATCTGCAAGAGTTTGTATCATCCATAAGATCTGAGTGCAACAAGTAGAAAACAAAATGTAATCTGCCTCTATAGTTGATGACGAAATATATCATTGATTCTTTCTAAGCCATTCTACTAATGAATCACCTAAGAAGAATGCACCTCCACTGGTGCTCTTTCTCTCATCAAAACAATTTTCCTAATCAACATCAGAATAAGAATTTAATTGAAAATTCTGATTTCAGGGATACCAAAGACCATAAGTCATTGTACCCTTCAAATATTTGAATATCCTCTTGACAGTTGTTAAATGACTTTCTTTAGGATAAGACTAATAACGACCTACCATTCCAACAAATTTCATTATATCAGGACATGATGTTGTGATGTACATAAGACTGCCTATCATTCATCGATATGTTCTTTCATCAA
>JZKD02S2083042.1:306053-325562 GCA_000966675.3 Picea glauca | reverse complement strand
TACAAGACCACTCAGAATAGCATTCATAGTCTTAGCGTTGAAGCTGAATTCTAGATTGTCATGCTTAGAAGCTAGTACAACCATTTTTAGATAACCATTCTCTACCACATCTCAGATATCTACACCTAAATCCATTATGTATGTTCTCATCCTAACTTTCCAGAAGGAAAATTTTGTTCCGTTGAACATGGGGGCCTTATTGGTTAAAGTTCCTTTATGGCTAGTCATGTTTAAGCTCTAGGATCTACCCTTAGATAAAAGGAATTGTCTCTGATACCAATTGTTGGACAACTGAGAGGGGGGGTGGATCAATTGTTATTATTCTTAAACAATTATGCCCATTTTAAACTATTTACATAACACTTAATGATGATCACAATAATACATGGAAGTAAGCAATAGAATATTCAATATCAATCACACACATGAAATATACAGAGACAGATATTTCCTGAGGAAACCCATAAAGGGAAAAAACCTCTTCTTATTGATATGATAAGTAGTATTTATTTTTTGTACATTATAATTATTATGATAACCAACTCCTTTTGAGGCTACCACCTCCATTTTACAAGAAGCAACTTGTTGAGAGCACCAACTCTCTAGTTTCTCTAGCACCCACTAGAAGGAAGCACCAACTCACTGAGTGTTCCAACACCAACTGGATGGAAGCACCAACTTCTAGTGACATAGGTACCAACCTGTATAAAAGAGAAAAATAGTTCTCCCTTGCACCACCCTACCACCCTTATTTTTTTGGCTACAACCAGATGGAAGCTACAATTCCCTGTGTTCAAGAACCCACTTGAAACTCCAAGGACAACAGTCCTCCCTAGCACCACCCTACCACCCTGAAATCTAAATATTTTCTTACTGAAATTTATTACAGTGATATAGTGTATATCAATGGCTTATTAGTCTCATCATTGTTCTTCTACACTACTCTGCTCTTCATGCATCAATGTCCTCCTGCTCAGCTCCCTTTCACTTTCTATTCTTCTGAATTTTATGCTCTGTGCGCCATTTTCATTCTATGTGTTATGCCTCTGCATGCTCTTCACTGTGCCATTGTTTCTCCCTTCAGGTTGTTCACTGCATCTCTTCCTACCCACAACATAGATAATGAGAAATTCACTTTCTCTTCTCTGTTCTGCATGTGTTTCACATGCCAATTCCACTGCATGATCATCATAGAAACCCTTTGTCTTCTCTGGCGGTTATGTTGAATGTGTTCATCATCAGTGGTTGTTTTCCTGAGATTATTTGGCTTCTCTTATAGTCGCAACTCTTCATATTCTCTTTCAGTTACACTCAGTCGTTTTTGGATTCTTTGGCTTCTAAGCCCCTTCCTTCACGTGACCACCGATGGTGACCAAACACCTATTCAAAAGGCACTTCCCGATCTCTTTCTAGCGAGCACTAGCTCCCCTTTTTCAATATGACCTTGGGCAATGGAATTCATGTGACCACGTGATTTTGGGTGCATCCAAAGGTAGTTTAGAACAAAATTATTTTCTCCTTGCAATTCACTACGACCTTCCACATGTCCTTTCTCCAAAATCATGGTTTTGATTTTGGCCCACCTACGAAAAATTAAGACTCGAGCATGTTCTGGCCCTGTAATCGAGCATGATCGTCGATCTTGCAGTCTCTAATAGAATCCTTTGATCAACAACTCTGATCTATCTTCCTTTCCTGCCTTATTTCCTCCGTCCATTCGCAATCCTTAGTCTTAATGACTAAGTGACATGTAGCCCTTTGAACTGACAGACGAGATTGATTTCTCCTTTTGGGATTTAGGATTCTCGATTCTCAAACACCTCTTTCTGCTGGAGCATTTCACCCAAAGTCCATGATATAATGATGCATGGTCTTTTTGAATCAATGGTCACAATCCCTTCAGGTATTCAGGGTTCAGAAATCTCAACTTTCAAACCTTTCAACCTTCCTTTGGTTTTTCCTGGAGCTGACAATCCACTGACGTGTGTTCCTTTCGTATCAACGGTCACAATCCTTTCACGTCTCTGGACTTCAGAATTCTCAAGTCTCAATTGGAAATCCTTGAAGTGAGATTTCTCTGAAATCTCAAATTAGCTAAAAATTACTCCCCTTGACAATTAATGGTCGATATTTGTCTTCGACGATTTTCACGTTCTTCCCATCCCCAAACTTCTGAAGTTGTGGATCTCGCACCACCTATCCTCCTTGAATATGGATGGCCCCAAACCACTTTGGGACTTTGGAAATTTTGTAAAGTGTTGGTGGTAAATATCCTAAAGTAAAACTCTCAGAGTGACATCACTTACATACGTCAATTGATGACGTGTCATGAGCCTAGTAGTTGCCACATGTCACTAGGATTTGTGATTTGCATGTACCTGAAATGCCGAATCAACTTGACACCTGTCATTTCCTGATTGTGCCATGTGTCCTTACTAACATAGTCTTTATAACATGGATCCTCATTCACTTCGGGACTTCAGCCTTCGGGACTTTGGGTATTTCGACTTTTCAAGTCACAAATTCTTCTGAAGTGAGAATCCCCGAACAATAACCTCCTCGCAACTTTTAGACTAGAACTAAATGTTGTTCATTGATCATGTTCTTAGATTGATGGCTCAATATTCCTGCGATGTTTCTTTTCTATATTATCATGTCCTTCCACTTTAAAATGATCTGACAGATGATGTTTACTCCGACTCTCTGGCTCTCCAAACTTCAGGGATTTCAGATCTCAAACTGAAACTCTCGAAGTGATTTCTCCAGAGCATAACCTCGTCAAATATTTAGACCCGAAATGAATGTTGTTCATTGATCAAGATATTAGATCAATGGCTTGATCTATCTGTGATGCATTTTTTCCTTGGATTAAATCTAACGGCTCTCCATATTTTCTTATCCTATCCTTCCATTTATTTCAATCTGAAGGATGATGGATATTCGGGTGAGCAAGTTCTCAGATATCATCCCTTTCTTATCATGTCCTTCCACTTAAGGTGATCCGATGGCTGACAGATATTCAGGTGATCGAATTCTCAATTGTTTGGCCCTGATCGCGTTTCAGTACTATGCTTTTCCTTTCTGAGCTTTGATCTCTGCATATTGTTCACTTCTCCTCCTGAGCTTATGATTTTATTTTTTTCCATAAACGGTGTTGTTCTTTCCATCAATGAAAAGCACACTCTTCATGTAAAATATGCCAACAACCTACTCTGATCAAAGGGCCTTGGAGGAATATGCAACTTTTGTGGTGTCCCTTACATGGGACTCCTTCTTGCACGCCATTAAAGAAAATACTACCATGTTGTAAGCTACGAGGACCAGTACACTAGAGGGACCACCCTACATCAGGAAAGGGACCAGACAGTACCATACTTCACCAATATTTTTCATACCCTCCACACCAAATTGGGTATCAAATATTCTGAGCGTCATCTCGTGTTCAAATACCGTGGTTGTTTGCATAGATACATTCAAACAAAAATGGAGTTCCTGGACATTCTCTCATTGGGCACAACTTATAGATATGATGTCAAGATCGAGAAAAAATTTAAGCAAAAACAACAAGAGGTTGCATCTGCAAACCCCTCACAATTGAAGTAGGGAAAAGGAAACCCCAACCCACATAGCAAGGGACCAAGTCGTGATGGCCTCCCTCAGGACAATCCATCCAAGCTGCAACATAAGAAGGACAATGAGAAGACAAAGAAGGACATGGGAAAATGGTGTGAGTACCATAAAAGTCCTTGGCACGACACAGACGAATGTCGGTCCAAGCAGTCCCTCATGGTCGAGCTGAAGGCTTCTAAGTCAGAGGCCAATTTTGATTCCTATTCAAATCCTAAAGGAGGGAAGTGGATTATCGATGTTGAACCCAATTCCATGGTCACTACCACTAAATTCCATCCAAGAAAATGAGAATAACTAGAGGAAGGGAAACACCTCTTTCAGTTGCAAATGTGGGCCAAGGGGGTTATGATTCACTTCATTGTCGACAACGGTAGTCAGAAGAAACTAATTTCAATAGAGTTCGTCAAGAAGCTAAAAATACCAAATAAACTACACATGCAACTCTACACCATCGGCTGGATTCATCAAGGAATATATCTCTGTGTTAGTGAACAATGTCGTCTACCCTACGTCATCAAGCATTTCAAGGATGAGGTACTGTGTGATATTTCTCCCCTTGAATTTTGTGATGTTATTTTAGGAAAACCATATTTGTGGAAGAGTCATGTTCTGTATGATTCTAGACCCCACAGTGTTATCATTAATTTGGGTAAACAATTGTATAGGATCCTAGAGGTGGCACCACCTACTGCTATTTCTTTAATATCTGCTAAGAAATGCAGTAAGTTCATTTCACAGAATGGGAAGTTCATATTCTTCGGGATCCATGCTCACAATAAGTAGAAGGTCGTCACCACATCCACGACCTCTACACAACACCTGTCTTTGTAGCAGAAGCAAGTGGACGAGATCGTGGAAGAATACAAAGACATCTTTGTCCCACCTACAGGGGTACTGACACACTTCCAAGTCAAGCATCCAATTGATATGACCCCCAACACACCTCTACCTAATGGATTAGTCTATCGGTACTCGCTAATGGAGAATGACGAAATTAGGCATAATATCCAAGAGCTTATTCAAAAGGGGCACATAAGACCCAGCTCCTCCACTTGCAGAAGCCCAGTTGTACTAGTTCAGAAGAAGGATGGGACTTGGTGACTCCCCATTAATTACAGAGCCTTAAACAAACTCATAGTCGGGAACCACTATCCCATTCCCAAGATTTATGACCTTCTTGAACAACTCAAGGGCGATACGTTCTTCAACACGACTAACCTAAAGTCTAGCTACCACCAGGTTCCCATCAAACCAACTGATGTCTAGAAGACAACCTTCAAGTCTAAAGAAGGTCTCTACGAATGGATAGTCATGCCCTTTGGCTTAAAAAATGAACCATCCACTTCATGCAATTTATGGATGATGTATTGATACCCTTCACCAACTCCTTTGTGGTACTATATTTGGATGACATCCTCATCTTTAGTGTAGCATGGGAGGAGCACATGTATCATATTCAACAGGTTTTGAGCACTCTGCGGAAGCACAAGATTTATCCCAACTTGGAAAAATGTTATTTTAGCATGAACAGGTTCCAATACCTGGGCTACATTGTTAATGAGAATGGGGTACATGTTGATCCAGCTAAGATCCAAGTCATTCGTGACTAGTCAACCCCGACCACACTGACCGAGCTTCGAAGCTTCTTGGGACTTGCCATTTTTTATCAAGATTTCATGTTAGGATTCTCCCATATTGTATGGGCCCTCATCCAGGTGACCAAGGGAGGGGGTAGGGCCAAGTTCATGTGGGGGAAGGAGAATAAATGAGAATTCGATGATATAAAACATCCTTTCTGCTCAGCTCCAGTACTTTCCTTGCCCGGTCTGCAACAACCATTTGAGATTGAGACTAATGCATCTGACTATGTTTTCGGCACATTTCTCACTCAGCACAAGCATCCGGTGGCATACCATAGCGATACACTCTTCGATATTGTACGAAAATACCCCACCTATGACAAGGAAATGTATTCCATTGTACAAGCATGTCGTCAATAGAAACATTACATTCTAGGGACATAGATGATCATACACATTGATCACAAGCCTTTGCAGTTCATATAGACATAGGGGAAATTCCATAACGACCGCCATCAAAAGTGGTCCACCTATCTGCAACAATTCCATCTCAGCATCAAGTATAAGACATGTATCTCCAATTGTGTGGTTGACTTCCTCAGTCAAACTCCTATGGCTGCACTTACCACTGTGTTCCATTCATATGGACATGAAAAATTAGAGTGGCCCCAACTTTACTAGAAAGATCCAGACTTCACCACAACATATCAACTCTTGGGTACAGGCACCACTATCACTAATTTTCATATTCAAGACAAACTCTTATGCCACCTAGGCCATCTTTGTGTTCTTGCAAGAGAGCATGCAAAGATGAATTTTGAAGCCTACTACAGTCGGGTGGTAGGCCATTTTGGCATAGAGAAACTGTGGTTGTTCTTCAGAAACAGTTTTATTGGCCAAAACTTCGATTGGATGTCAGCAAGTATATCAGATCTTGTATTGCCTACACCATTTCCAAGCCAACCATTAAGAAGTAAGGATTATACACCCCTCTTCCTATTCTTGAGAAGTTGTGGGAGTCCATATCCATGGATTAAATGTATGGTTTGTCATCCACCAAGCATGAAAATGACTGTGTTTTTGTGGTCATTGATCGATTTTTGAAGAAGGCCATCCTCAAAGGATGTAAGAATACTATCACAATGGCTAATACTTCCAAGATATTCTTCGAATGAGTTTCGTTTCACCTTGGGATACCATATGCCATCATCTTCGATCGAGACAATAGGTTCCTCAACACCTTTTGGTCGAGTCTTTAGTCTCTATTGGACACCAAGATCACAAAAACACTTCTTTGCACCCCCAAACCGATGGCCAAACTGTGGTCGTCAATCATATGATTGTGCACATCCTACACATGTACAATTTTAAGCATCCCCGTACATGGTACAAGAGTCTCCCATATGTCCAACATAGTTACAACATAGCTCTCCATAGTTCCACTGACCATAGCCCATTTCAGGTGGGTCTGGGATTCCAACCCTTGGGACCCATTGATGTTGCCCTTCCTCTTTCCACCGCATAGACACACTCTTCCCCTAATCAGTTTGTGGTCGAAAAAGCCACCATATTCAATGAGAGGATTCATCACATCAATATTCCAACAAAGAAATAAAAACAAGAACAACTAGTTATTATACCGAGAATCACAAGACTACTAGCTTGGTTTGAACCCACTAAGAAGAAATCAAGAAGAAGGAATGGAAGTTATGATAAAGAACACTGTATGTAAGAAAATGTGAAAAAGACTTATGAATGGAAGAATTGAAAGATTCATAGGTTCTTCCAGAAGGAGGGAGAACACTATGACAACAATTTGTTTTGGTAAACCAGATATACATCTTTTTGTATCCATGGATTGGAATTTACATGTAAAAGACTACTCTTCCCAATAAAGCAAGTGAGAAATAAGATTATACCGAAAAGAAAGCCATGTATGAAGATATAAGAAGACCTTGTATGGATTCAAAAAATTTGATACAGAGTATTTCATATACAACAAAAGCGTGGTGAAAACCTTCTATAAAAGAGATAGGGTATCAAAATAGTTACTCAAAAGTCTGAGATGATGGATTGCTAGTCTAGGGAAAACTCTCACAATGAAAAAAGAAGTGCTACTTGGATATGTTTTAGTTTGATATTTTCCATGATGTCATGAGATAGAAGGAAACATAAGTGTTGAACTTGACCATGATATATTGTAATGATCGGAGCTATATGAAGCCTTCAGAGAAAACCAATGTTCCATGAAAGACCGAAGTACATTGAAATCAAGTATTATATTCTCCACGATGAATTCCATAAAAGAGAAGTGGTTCTCCAATATATCTCCATATATGAGAAGATAGTAGATACTTTGGTAAAGCCTCTCTCTAAGATGAAAATTTTGCGTAATTAAGAAACAAGTTGGGGCTCGTGGAGACAACTTCCTTATTAAAAAATGAAGAGATTACTCCTAGGGTGGGAGGGAGCATTGATGTGTTATTGATTTATGGACAATCATTTTTCAGTTCGAAAAATGGTCCAAGACGAGCATTTCCTTTCCATTTTGGAAAGTAGTTTGAGATTTCTCATGGACATGCATTTTCCAGTTTGAAAAATCATCCATATAGGACAATCATTTTCATAATGAAAATGATCTGATAGATTGTTGATTACCATAAACAATGATTCCCCTTGTGGCAAGTGTGGGGGAATGTTCTAGGAAATTCATTCTTATTGTCATTCACTCTAAGTAGTGGTAAAGTAGAATGGTTCGCCTCACTGGGAAGTCATTCTTTCAAAGTTCACAGTTGTGAGAAATTTCAAAGAATGTTCCATTTTTGAGGTTGGTGCAGGACAATTATTTCCATCAAGAAATGGCTCGAACAGTCATTCCCTAAGGCAGACTCATTCTATCCAGGTTGCACTATGATTAGCGTCAGAGGAATGGCCCAGTTAGGGGAATGATCTAGGTTCATCAATCAGGGACAGGCATTCCTTAGGGCAGATTCATTCTCTCCAGGTTGCACTATGACTAGTGTCGAAGGAATGGCCCAGTTAGGTGAATGGTCCAGGTGAAAAAATTAGGGACACTTATTCTTCTATAATTGAGGAGAATAACCTAGATAACCCATGGTTGATGGTTTACATTGTGAGGCCAGATTCTCTTCTAGATCTCACAGATGTGAGTGGAAGAATGGCCTAGATGACTCAGTTTATATCATGATATTGTTTAATGCAGGTTGATATCAGATGATACAATTGCTATGGAGACTATATGTCTCTGGACAATAGTTGTATGCTACTATGGTGGATGTCTTCCATTGGTTTTGACTATGTGTCAATGATTAAGTAGTTGT
Organism: Picea glauca; assembly: GCA_000966675.3. NCBI lineage: Eukaryota > Viridiplantae > Streptophyta > Pinopsida > Pinales > Pinaceae > Picea > Picea glauca. The sequence continues at coordinate 317,011 of JZKD02S2083042.1, read as the reverse complement.
GTGCTACTTGGTTTGGTTGTGTACCACTGGATAGTATTTGTGTATGACTATGGATAGACACAATTGTGTTCTATTGAAGGACATTGTTTTGATTTCCATGTAGACTATAAGTAGTGTTGAAAATGATTATAAGCTAGATGGATAGTCAGTATGATGATGGATAGACATTCTCCAGACGAAAAATGGTCCAGGACATTTATTCTTCTAGGACGTATTTCTGGATTAGAATAATAGTCCTTGTATCCCATGGTGTGGCTTCTAGCATCTGTTGGAATAGTTATTCTTCTAGGACATATGACCATATTATAAGAATGGTTCTTGTATCACTCTCTAGAGTGAGTGACGTATTCAACATCATGCCTAATTACTTAGATGGAGTATGGGTTTTGAGAGATGATGCAATTGATGCTATCAAATGATATTGATAATTATGATGGTGCTCGTGATCTAATTATGAGATAGCATGTATGGCTATAATGATGCTATCGGTTGAATGGTATGTTTGTTCTCAAGACCATTTCTTTCAATACCTCCCTAGCTAGGAGGGAGTGTTGATATTATGGTATTTGCGGGAGGTATTAACCTCCACGTGTAAACCTGACAAGAATAGAATATTCCAGGAAGCAAGAAGAAACCCTAAAGAATTGACATAACCCTACAAGACAAGTCGGCTAAAAGAAATATCTAATATTGAATTTTTAGCCTCTAGAATGAGAAGTCGGCTCAGACAACTAAAGAGGAGTAGTATAAATACAGGGTGCTAGAGATCATTTGACACACACAAATCGCAAATGAATAAATTCAGGAAGTGCGCAAGTCTGGAGAGTAGTTGCAGCTACAACTACTGCAACTCATGTTTTCGGTTTTAGGCTTGTACTTTCTCTTAGTTTTGGTTTGGAACTTTTGATTGGTACGCTAACTCCAGAGAGTGGTACGCTACCTTGATTGGATTTTGGACCTAGGGTTTTCTTCCAGAATTATTCTCTCTGTGAAGGTTAAGTTGCTCAGGGGTGGCTTTGGCCTATGGTTGGGTCACAATATTTCTATATTGTCTATGGTTAAATGGGCACACCAATTATTTCTAACAGGATATTGATATTATGGTAGCTTCGAGAACACCTATTCTTTCAGACACCACATGTATACAAATCGACCTAGATTTCCTGAAGCCATCTTTAGATAAATCGATCGACTGCCTGACTGTTATAGTGCTATCGAGAACAACACTCAGGAAGATACTCTATAGTACCTTGGTAGTTGGGTAGTATGGATAAGGGCACAGTCTAACCTCCTTAGTTGGTTCCATGAGATATTGGGTTGAGTACTACTGTTGGAACCCACACATATATCAGAGAGCTATAGCACAGGGAAAACCCTTTTCTGTAGAACTCATGAATACCTAACCCTTGGGGACGAAAAAAAAGCAAACAAGATCTATTGTCATGCAATTGTGTCTCATGAATTCAAGTTTCCAAATAACTACACATTTCTTCCTGATTAAGAATTTGGGAATTTCATCACTGTAGTATTCTTTAGAGCAAAGTATAACTCCGTCGGTATAATAAAAAAAAAATAATAATAAGTCTAGATTTTGTTTCACCATTATTTGGGACCTATTTAATTGGATTTATCTCTTCACCTTTATCACATTCATACCTATCATTTTTCAACAAAAATTTTGACCCCACCCACCCCTTTTTGGTTCCCTCATCATCATGGCCCATAATCATAGCCAAGAATTGGAAGCTCGCTTCAATACCTTGCAATCTAATTTCACAGAGACCCAACAATAAGTGAGACAACTCAATGCCAATATTGCCACTATAAATAAAAACATGCATTCCTCCATCGACACCTCAATCGAGGAACTCAAAGAAGACCTCAAACAAGACATTACTACCCAACTTGAATCTTTCACTTTGATGATCTACAACAAGATGCATATCCCTGCAGATCCCCCTTTATCTGACCCACCTTTGCATACTGAAGTTGAAACTTCCTCTCATTCCCATAATTTTCAGCCCCATCACTTTTAGCATGACCTACGCCTTCCACGTGTGCATGTGAACAAATTTGATGGATCAAATCCCACTGGTTGGGTAACTCAAATCGAACATTATTTCTCTTTTTATGACATTATAGATGACTTGGCCAAACTCTGGTATGGTGTTCTCCATCTAGATCAAGAACATTGGCAATGGTGGCAATGAAGAATTTTTTTTTGTCAAGGGTATGTCACTTGGATGCACTTTGTGGAAGATCTTTATGAACCCTTTGACATTGAAACCAACCAATTAGGTCATTTGACAAAGTTGAAACAATCTAGCACAATGGGAGACTTTATAGCTGCTTTCGAGCGACTAGAATTTTGTACAAAGAGCATGTCAGATGCTTTTTTCCTAGAATGTTTTATCAATGGCCTCAAGGATGAGATTTGTGTCCATGTCCTCATGGCTCGGCCTCAGAGTTTGTTAGAGGCTACTAAAAGATATAAGGAAACACAACAAGTTGTCTCTTCTCAAAACCAAAAACCCTCCTTTATTCCTCGCACTAAACCAATAAATCCCACTCCTCCTTCTACTCCACTAAAGATCAAAAAATTGACCAAGGCTGAAATGGTCGAACACCAACTCAAAGGCCTTTGCTATAATTTTGATGACAAATATTTTTTGGGACACAAGTGTAAGGAACAAAATCTTTTTATGGCCATCTCACATGATATTTCAAAAGAGGATGTTGAAGCTCCCCTTGTGTCGGTGTCACCTGAACCCACTGACATAACCCCTGCCTCAAACCCTCCCAAAGTAGAACCGGTCATTTCCCTAAATTATGTCATGGTATTATCTTCTCCCCAAACCATCAAACTAATTGTCTACGTAAAGCATAGGAATTTCATCATTCTTGTTGGTAGTGGAAGCACCCATAATTTTATTCATCGTCACATTGCCCAAGAAACCAATTTCTATATGTGTGCAGTCAAGAATTTCCAAATCATGACTTCTAATGGCGGGTTCGTGAAATGTGGAGGCCATTGTGAAAATGTACGTCTCCAAATTGCTGACTACCACCTGAAATCTCATATGTTGCTATCGACATGGGCAGTCATGACATTGTGTTGGGTGCATACTGGATAAGGACTTTGGGCCCCATTCTCATGGATTTTAAGAAATTAACCATGCAATTCAACCATGAGGGCCAAAAATATAAGTTCCAAGGAACGATCATTGGTTCCCCTGAGATCATTAGTTCCCATCGCATGGAAAAGCTGCTCAAAAAAGGTCATTTGGGTGTTATTTCCCAACTCCATGCCATACAAACATTTGAGACACTCTCTATGCTGAAAGACCTCCAATCCATCCTCTTTAAACATCAAGTGGTTTTTTCCACTCCCCAGGGACTCCCTCCTTCCCATGGTTTTCATGATCATTCCATTCCCCATGTTCCAAGAACCCTTCCTCCGAATATCTCTCTCCATCATCACCACTTTTCCCAAAAAAATGAAATTGAGAAAACAGTTCAAGAACTGCTTAACGCAAGTGTTATCCACTCTCGTACAAGCCCCTACTCTTCTCCTATGGTCATGTTCATGAATAAAGAAGGTTCTTGGTGCATGTTTTCTAACTTTCACGCCCTCAACAAACTCACTATTAAAGACAAATTTCCCATTCCTATCATTGATGACCTCTTGGACAAAATGAGTGGCTTACTAAAATTGATCTTCATTCTGGCTACCACTAGAACCATATGAAAGCGGAAAACATTCCTAAGACTGGATTTAGAGCTAATGAGGGCCACTATGAGTTTTTGTTCATTCCCTTTGGCTTGTTTAATGATCCCTCCACTTTCCAAATCCTCATGAATCATGTCTTTCGTCCTTTTCTTCCTTATTTTGTCTTAGTTTTCTTTGATGATATCCTGATCTATATAAAAACATGGACAAACCATCTTGCTCATGTGGATCGAGTTCTCCATCTACTCTCTCAGCACCAAATTTTCCTGAAATAATCTAAATGTGATTTTGGTGCCTCAAAAGTTGAATACTTGAGACATCTTATTGGCAAGGACAACATCAAGGTGGATCCGAAAAATATTGAAGCTATGCAAGACTTGTTAAAGTTTCTTCCATTATTAAGTTACCTTTCTATTTACTAGATAACAATAACATATACAGGATCACTGAGAGAAGCACAATCACAAGAGTACAAAAGCATTTATCCTGGGAAACCCTCAAGGGGAAGAAAACCCAAAAAAACTTCCTTAATATAGATAGCCAATACAATGCCAAGATAATGAACCAAACAACGTAGAAATTCCTCTTCCAAGGATGCGCCTATCTCTCTCTTCCTTCTTCCAGTAACTGGTAACTACAACTTCCTTAAATACTTGCACACTAGATGAGTGAGCTGAGTGTGTGTCCAAATGAGGCACTGGCCTCTCTTATTTATACAATCTGGCAGGTGTTGAACAAGTGTCTTTTCACTGGCAGGGCCGACTTCTCATGCTAGGTGGTTATAACCACTTTTATATATTATGGCTAGTCCGACTTCTCATTTTGGGTGGTTATAACCACTTTAATATATTTTGGGGACGTATTTTAATTTATCCTATTACAATTAGGGTTTGACCAATCCGGAAAAGGGGATTTCATCAATTACAATGCATGACATGATCGATCCACAAAAGGGGATTGATCTAATCAATAATAAATATATTTTATCTTTATCTACAAAAGGGGATTGATCTAATCAATAATAAATATATTTTATCTTTATCTACAAAAGGGGATAAGAATATTCTTTGCAGTTACACAATATTTTAACACTCCCTCTTAACAAGAAGGATATTCTTTATCTTTTGACAGGTCACCAGATGTCAACATCAACTAGGCAATAGCATCCACTAGATAATATCATCAACTAGGCAACATCATCAACTGGGTAACATCATCAACTGGGTAACATCATCAACTAGATAACAGGAGGCATCAATATAATCCACTTGGTCATATGGCATCATGATCACTGATTGGCATATCTATAAATCATCGAAAGTTTTGTTCTCTTTATCTTCATGTGGAATATACTCTTTCTTTCTTTCATCTTCACGCATAAGTTACTTCTTTCTTATCTTCTCACAGAAGATATATTATCTTCACACATAAGATGTCTTATCTTCACACATACGATATTCTATGAGTTTTTCCATTCCTTTTATGTTCTCCCTTCTCTTGTAATCATCTATCTCACCCATCCACTGGGGAGGACTACTACCATATCTTCACTCCTAGTCATCCCACATGAACTAGAGAAGCTAAGATGCTAGCTTGAGAAAGACTAGACTCCCTTTCCATGATCCATGCAGGATCACGACACAAACCTCAAGAGCCAACTAACCATTCCACATGGTCAAGGTTTGTGTTCCAGGCTACTCAATCCTTGGCCAGAGGAGAGTATCTGCCTATTTCCCCTTGGAGAAACATCCACATTCCTCTCTATGAGGGTGGTCACACCCCTCTCTACAAGGATATTCTAGCATGTCCCTGAAGTATCCAAAAATCAATACTTGGATAGAGGCCAACTTTGGAAAACTTATCATTCCCCTTCTCTACGAAGGTCTCTTCCTTCTATACGAAGGTATCTTCTCTTTCTCCTTATCTACGAATGTCTACCTGTGGGATTGCTCATTCCTTCTCTTATGGTCCAAAATATTTCCATGGTATAATACCATGTTACCCATCTGTTGGGCACCATCCATCTACTGGATAGCTTTCATCTTGATCAAAATATATGGGCACCATCTATCTTCTTTTCTATCTGCATCAAATCACGATCCTTCATTTTGAGCTCGGAGACATGACTCCCTCTTGCACCAAGATAATATCTTCTAATCACCATCCTTGAGGTTTTCTTCTATAATATCCTAGGTGCCTTCTTGAGTTTGAATATTTCTTTCTTTCTGTCTTCATACTAGATCAACCTGCTCCCTCTACATCTATAAGAATGGTACTGGAGCAACCTGTAGTTACCTGCATCTCATCCACTATATCTGAGTATCCATCTTTTTCTTCATCTTGAATATTTATGTTCTGCATCTTCAAGAGCTTCTTCCTCCTATATAAATATCGGATATTGTATGGTCTTCACTGACTGTCACCATATCATACATCCTTCTCGTGTTGTCTAAATTCTCCAAGTCATGGTATAAGTTATTTCTTCTAAGACTTGTAAAATTACTTTCAATATGCTTTCTTTGTCACTCTCATGAGTGATCGTACATGAAATAAATATGTTATCTCTTTATTCATCCTCTTCTTTGATACTTCCTTCATAATTTTTCATAGACACTGAAATAAAATGAGGTTAATTAACATTCTCACAAAAAACTAACTTGTAATGATAAAGTATTAATGTAAACAAGATACTAAAAATAAACATGAATACTTATCTTTTGTTTTTGTGTGGGGAGGCTTCACGGACTCCACCATTTGCTATCTCTCTTTAGATCGAATATCTTCAACTTAAATTACATAATCCTTAATTTCTACTAAATCTTTCTTTGAGGGAGGATATTCCTCTTCTTCTGTAACATGTGCTTGATACTTTCTTTTCCCTTTTTCTTGAGGACAGTCATAAGAAAAGTGTCCCAACTTTTTACAGCTGTAGCATATAATATTTGAAACATCTTTCTTCTTGTCTAGAACTCTTATGGAGTTAGCTTCTTTATTGTTCTTCCCAAAGGAACTTCTTTGGTTATTTTGAGCTGTAATAGATTCCTCTTCATCGACAAATAGTCTCTTTTGTTGGTCTGCAAGTCTAGATTCTTCATGTTTGCAATCTGCCCATAGCTTATGAAACTTAGGTAACTTGCTTCTTGCACATACTCCTTGTACAAAAGGAATAAAAAATGTTGGAAACCTATTTAGGGTTGTGGTTAGAAGCTCTTTGTCACTAATGACATCTCCAATAGCTGTAAGTTGATATCTAATCTAAGAAACTCTCATAAGATAGGATGTGACAAATTTTGAGTTTTCCATATTCATATTACGAAGCTGATTTCTTAAGGAAAGATTACGGCTAATGTATTTTCTTTCATATAATATGTTGAATTCTTTATACATTTCCATTGTTTTATGTAGTTCAGAAATATGAGGAATCAAGTGATCCTTTACTAAATCTGACACGATTCTCTTTTCTTTCTTTTCATTCTTCTTATGTTTGGTCTTTTTCTCTTCTTCATCTGGTTCTGGTACACCCATTGTAACATGTTCTAGGAGATCATTCTTGTCTAGAATCATCTGCAACCTAGGCTTCCAAGATCTGAAGTTTCTAGATCCTTCCAACCTATCTTCTACCCTCATGTTGGTAGCCATTCTTTCTTGTAGAAGAAACCCTAACCCTCCAGGCTATAGAAATAATAGAAAAAAACAAATTTCTTTCATATGAAAACTATACTCACCAAAAGATGCGTTGGACTGAGGCGAGTATGTTGGTACAGTCAGATTTCTAAAAATCCAAATTTTACCCCTCTAAACTTGATCTACGGATTTATGGACTGGTGCTTCTAGTTTTCTAGTGCTTCTAGTTTTATGGTACTTCTGGTACACTAGTACACTGGTACTTCTGGTTTTTTGGTACTTTGTGAAAACTAGCGTTTCACTTTTCGAGAGATCTAGCCACTGAAAAAGTGCGTTGGGGATGAAAAAATGTTCCTTGAGGTAGGGCACACCTTTCTAGATGGATTTGAGGCTGAAAACCTTCTTTAATAAAAAACCCTAATTTTCATGTATGGAAAGAGTAATGTTTTTCCTTTTCCTATGAAATATTCTCTCTTCATCTTAGCTATGATACCATGTTAAATTTTTTTCTATTATTAGGTTACCTTTCTATTTACTAGATAACAATAGCATAGATAGGATCACTGAGAGAAACACAATCATAAGAGTACACAAGCATTTATCCTGGGAAACCCTCAAGGGGAAGAAAACCCAACAAAAATTCCTTAATATAGATAGCCAATACAATGCCAAGATAATGAACCAAACAACAGAAAAATTCCTCTTCCAAGGATGTGCCTCTCTCTATCTTCCTTCTTTTAACAACTTGTAACTACAACTTCCTTCAATACTTACACACTAGATGAGTGAGTTGAGTGTGTGTCCAAATGAGGCACTGGCCTCTCTTATTTATACAATCTGGTAGGTGTTGAACAAGTGTCTTTTCACTGACAGGGATGAATTTTCATTCTGGGTGGTTATAACCACTTTAAAATATTCTGGATAGGATGAATTCTCATTTTGGGTGGTTATAACCACTTTAATATATTCAGGGGTCGTCTTTTCATTTAGCCTATTAAAATTAGAGTTTGACCAATCCAGAAAAGGGGATTTGGTCAATTACAATGCCCAACATGATCAATCCACAAAAGGGGATTGATCTAATCAATAATAAATATATTTTATCTTTATCCACAAAAGGGGATAATAATATTCTTTGCAGTTACACAATATTTTAACAAGACTGACCTTGCCCAAAGACAGGTTATTATCACAAGTTTCTTAATAATTATGGAAAGATGGTGGCACCTCTCCCTGCACTCCTTAAAAATAATTCTTTCACTTGGACTCCAACAACTGCTCAAAATTTTCAAACCTTGAATATGGCCATGTGCACCACTATAGTCCTGGACCTTCCTGATTTCACAAAGACCCTTGTCCTAGAATGTGATTCTTCAGGGAAAGGAATTGGTGTTGTCCTTATGCAAGAGGGTCATCCTTTGTCCTTTACCAGCAAACACCCATTTACAATAAATTTGGGCAAATCAATCTATGAAAATTATATGTTGGCTATTTTGCATGCCATTGATCGTTGACGCCCTTATCTATTTGGGAAATGCTTCCAAATGAAGACACATCATCAAAGCCTCAAGTATTTTATGAAACAATGAATTTCCTCCCTGTAGCAATAGAAATGGGTGACTAAGATCTTTCGATATGATTATGAGATCATTTACAAGAAAGGCAAAGACAATGTGGTTGTGGATGTACTTTTGTTAAGAACCAAATATCAATATAGCATAGAAAAACCTCAGAATAAGTACTCAACGCCTTGAAAAAGATATAATTTCAAATAATAAGCCTCTTCAAGGGGGAAACCTCCTTTTACCCCACATAAATGTTCAAGTACCATATGATTCAAAATGAAAATGTCTCCTTGGTATATACATGAGACTAGGAGGTATAATTACAACTAATGGAATAAAGCTGACATAAATAAAATAACATTACTAATGTAATATTCCCCAATTAAGGGGTAGTGAGCCAAGATTAGGGATTAACATGCCCCTCCCCTTGAGACAAGTGTTGCCTACAATTCTTGAGTAACTCTGGATGCTTTTGTATAAAAGACTCATCTTCCCAAGTGGAATCTTCATTTGGTAGTTTCCTCCATTTAATGAGATACTCTAAAATGGATCTATTCCTCAGCTAGAAAATTCTTGTGTCAGTGATGGATTTAGGCTCAAATATGATTTTTCCTTCCTCATCAAGTTCTAGAAATATTGTTTGAACTGGGATCTTGTCACCTATAACCTTATTTAATCATGAAACATGGAAAACTGGGTGTACTCGTGAATATGTAGGAAACTCCAATTTGTATGCCATAGTACCAATCTTTTGAAACACCTTATAAGGGACATAGTACTTTGGTGATAATTTATTATCTTTCTTGGCTTTCTTGAGGGACATCGATTTGTATGGTTGTAATCTTAAAAGCACCCAATCCCCTACTTCAAAACTTCTTTCACTATGATGTTGATCTGCTTGTTGTTTCATTTGATTTTGTGCCATGGTCAGGTTTTCCTTTAAGATTTGGAGAACTTGTTGTTGATGCTTGATGTGATATTTCATTGCTTGAACCTTAGATTTTTATTTTAGAAAAGAAGTGATGGAAGGAGGGTGGTATCCATAGAGTTCCATTTTTGTTGTAGTATGAAAGGAAGTGTTATACCACCATTCTACCAAGGGTAACCATTTGAACCATTGTGTTTGTTTATCAGAGACAAAGCAACGAAGGTATCCTTCTAGACATTTGTTCACTATCTCAGTTTTTCCATGAGATTGAGGATGATAGGATGATCTATGAGCCAATTTAGTACCCAAAAAAGAAAATAATTATGTCCAAAAATGTCGAGTGAAGATGGGATCTATGTCACTTACAATAATCTTTGGGCTGCCATGTATCTTTTGAACTATCCCCATGAATGTGGTGGAAATTGTACTAGCTTTGAAGGGATGAGAGAGTGCACAAAAGTGCACGTACTTGGTCAGTCTATCAACAGTCACCATGATGACACTTTTTCCTTCACACTTCGGTAACCCTATGATGAAATCCATGGAAACCTCCTCCCAACATTGACTTGGGATGGATAATGGTTGTAAAAGACCTGGAGTATTAATTGTTTCCACCTTATTTTGTTGGCAAACCAAACATTCTACCACAAACCTTTGAACATTAATTTTAAGGCCATTCCCAAAAAAATCATTCTTGACCCTATGGTAGGTTTTCAAAAATCTTGAGTTCCCTCCTACTGGAAAGGTGTACAATAACAATAGTACCTTTTGTTTTATTTGGGAGTTCTTACATAAATATAAGTGATCTTTGTACCATAGTGAATCATTTTTTCATGTAAATGTATCTGATGCACTTGAATCCCGCTGCAACCTTTGAATGAGAGTCCACACTTTTTCTTCATTCTTCCATTCATCCCTTGCTTCTATTATCCAATCAGGTTGGATGAACGAGATACAATAGAGAATGGCCTCAACATATTCATCATTTCTTGAGAATGCATCTGCCACAACATTTTGCTTCCCCTTTTTATAGACGATTTCAAAATCATAACCCAATATCTTGGTTACCCATTTTTTTTGTTCTTCTGAAGATAGTCTTTGTTCCAAGAAG
>JZKD02S2083042.1:272856-285985 GCA_000966675.3 Picea glauca | reverse complement strand
TTCATTTCATACGCGAGTTAGTCAATAATGGTGACATTGCACTACAATTTTGTGGTTCTAGAGATTAGCTTGCTGATATTTTCACCAAGCCACTAGGAAAGTCAGTTTTTGACTTGCAGAGACAACACTTAGGCATAGTCAGTGCTGCTGATTGTAACTGTTGAGTCTAAGAGGGAGTGTTAAATATATGGTACCCTCAACAGTATAACCGTACACTGCCAGCTGTACTGGACAGTTGTACTTTCTATTTTTGTCTTGCTTGAGCATATATAGCTCAACCATCTTACATTGTAACCGGGAACTTCAACTCTTCAGTTTTGTTCTGTACTTCTTCATACATTTGAATATACTATTCTTTTCTCTCTGCATTTCTCTGTCCTTCACAATTTATCAATAAGCTCTTGCTGCTTTTTCTACTGAATCAAATCCACCTGATACAGTAAATATAATTATAAAACTTGAATGTTATAAAATAAGAATAAAAGAAATGTACAAAGCTTGATTAGTATCGAAGGAAAATATTGCTCACCCAAATAGACTGTAATATTCGACCCCGTATGGTAAATCAAATGCGGTACATGTGACAGATACATATGCTCAAATTCAGAAGTATCAGAGAAGCCACTACATATGTAGTTATGATAAAACACAGTGTAACTTCTTCTAAAAGAAGAGGAACAGACTATCAAAGTAAACACACTATATGTAGCAAAATATTTGGCTGGGAAAAATGAACAAAAAAATTAACACTAACCTTGTTTACCATTTCGCTTGACACTCGGCCTTTTCCAGGTACGGTCCCATACCTGGGCGTCGTATCTCTCAGTCCATCTATGTCTACAACCATGGCCATTAAAAAATCATAAAGCTAGTCACATAGAAACTTTAGAATGTAGAGAAACAAAACAAACACGAAACGGTTAGAAACATCTTACTTGGTGACCCCGCGAAACTTAGTGGTCAAATGTGTCTGGGTATCACTATTCTTCTCCAGAGATAGATTTGGAGGTTCTAAACCGTCAGCAGTCCTCTTTGTACAGTTTACAGGATTCATTTTCACAGAGAATAGAACTGGATCACCCGAGGATACAATTTCCTACTGGATCTAGGGTTTGATGCCAATAAAAAAGACAGATAGTTGACAGTGAATAAAAACGTCCAAAGAGAACCACAACGCAGCCCAATTGATCGCAGAAGCGAGGATACAATTTCCGACTTGATCTAGGGTTTGATACGAATAAAAAAAAAGCTAACTGACAGTGAATAAAGACGTTCAAAGACAACTGCAACGCAGAAGCCCAAATGATCGCAGAAGTTAAATATATGAAACGAAAAAAAATTGATGTGTATAGGCTAAGGAAGACCTTCAATGCCGACTATTTTTAGGGTTCTAGGAACTGGTATTATACAGGCACTGGCAATATCCGAGTAGGAAGTAATACGATGGACTAGAGCAAGGGTTTGCCTTCGTTCTGACCGAGTTAGTAAAACGTGTCGCAATGTTGACCCACCTAGGCGTGTCGTGCTGGGTGTTCATGCAAGGCCAACTTGATGTGGTAGGGTAGGGTAGGGTGCGGTGGACGAGGATACTAAATAGAGAAAATCACTTATCTCTATATTTATGAGAGGATTTGTATTGGGTTGTGCAGGGAAGGACCTCCATATTTAGGAGGGTGCGTATTGGTTTTGGCTGGGAAAAATTGTTTAGTGATGATAACTTCAATGGACCTTTTGCATCGTGTTATGGGGTGTACATTTTGTATGTCCATGTTATGCAAATCCACATTGGTGGGGTTATGATGTTTTGGATCTGCTCTGGTTGTGGAGTGGAGAGTAAAGTTACTAAATTAAAAATGCTTTGCTTTGGTTGTGGTGTGGAGTGTAAAGTTACAAGTTCAAAATGTTTAACTTTTTAATAGGAATTTAAGTATTAATAGTAATGTAGAAAAAATAAATATTTTTTTTAATAAATAATGACTATATATTATTAATTAATAAAATATTTTACTATGTTACACATTATTAACTAATCATTTATGTAAATTAGGAAATGTGAAATATTGGGTATTTTATTAAGATGTTTTTGAACCTTACAACAAGGCATTGGATAAAAGGTTTATAATCTTCAATATCATTTTAAATTTTAAAAGTAGAAAATAGAAAGTCTCGATTTATTAGTTGTTACACGAATCACTATTTTTTGTTGTTCAAAATTCATTTTTGAATGTAGAAATGGATTCTGAAAAATCCTTGGGGCATTGGGACTATACAAAAATAATCACTCAAATCTACGAGTCCAACACTAGTTTCTCTACTTAAGGGTACTTAGGATTTAGTTAATTATTGTATGAGGCCATATTCTTTGAATACGACTCATTATGTAGTTGGTGTGTAGACACTCAATGTAAAAAGGGTTATGTTTATTAAATCGAGTGTATTAGGAAATGTGTACTTATTAATGATGGAACCACAAGTGATTAGGGTTTGGTTTGTAAGAAACCATTCAAAGAGGTAAGAAGCCATGTAATCTTGTGTTAAGTATCTTTCATATGCATCATAGCTCTACTCATTTAGGGATCACCCCCTCAAGGAAGCCCACAAGCATTGCTCTCTTTCTATAATATCAATATAAGGGTTAACATGTTATAAGGGTTAACATGTAGGTTCAATACTCTTTTTTCATTTATTTTACTTTCTAAAATTTATATTATAAGGGTTAACATGTTATTGGGGTTAACATCTAGGTTCAATACTCTTTTTTCATTTATTTTACTTTCTAAAATTTATATTATAAGGGTTAACATGTTATTAGGGTTAACATATAGGTTCAATACTCTTTTTTCACTTATTTTACTTTCTAAAATTTATATTCCTTTTGATCTTGCTCATAATTTGTTGTTTCTGCTAAGTAAGTACACTACAAGTGCTCTGAGAGCACTTTCATGTGCCAGCTCTTTCTCAATTTTTAGAGAATTTTCTTTTAGGATAGAAACATGTTCCAATGTCTTTAAGCACAATGAAATGTTATTCAATGGGAAAAAACACATTTGAGAAGCATCCATGTAGGGAATAGAAGTGGGGTCTTGTGGTTGGACACCTATATGAGTATCTGGTGAGTAGTACCACATTAGACATAATGTATATGGATTCAATATTCCCATACCATTGGGTATGTTAGAATACGCCTATGTGCACCTAAAACCCTCCTTACATAAACATGTAATTCGTAATGTCACTATAGTACATTGAACATAACACTCATGGAGATCACTCTTTTGTACGAGGGAATTGATTAATTCAACTCATAATATAGTTTATCCTACTTAGTTAGAATAATGGAAGACCAATTGAGTACTATTGTTGGAAATCCTTAGGTATATCAAAGAGATATATTCTTTTCCACTCCTTTTCTATTAGGACCCTACAAACCCTAGCCTCTATAGAATATGCACAAAAATTCCTACATAACTTGCAATATTAGAAATTTGGGAATTGTATAAATGTAGTAATACTCTAGAAAGAGTTTTAAATAAATGTATCCTATCGTAACCATTGTAGGGGATCTATCCCAAAATAATCCTTGTGCAAAGCTAATTGTGTTAGTGTAGCACTTCGACAACTCTCTAGGTGGAACAAATTTTCCTAGACGAATGCAAGGGATCTACACAAAAATAACCCTTATGCAAATCTAATCTACAAGCTTGACGCTAGAAATATACCATGTATATTCAATAATTAATATTTTATTTTATAATTCGATGCTCATTTTGATTACATCAATGTGTATAAATGCATGCAAAGGAGTAAAGTCACATCTTTTAAATAATCTATTGTGAGTTTATGTTACAATATAACTAAGTAAATGTAATTTAATAAAGTTTATTACAAGTCATCCCTCCCTAAAAAGCTTCGGCCTCAAATCATGGGTAGATACAAATGCTTGGATCTAAACTCCTCATTTTCCCAAGTAGCTTCATATTCTAGTAAGTTTTTCCATTTGATGAGATACTCATTCAATTTTCTAGAATGCAAGGATTTGGTTCGTACTCCTAAGATACCTTCATGGAGTAGAATTAACTTTCCTTCTTCATCTAAAAGAGGTAAGTATGTTTGTATATGGATGATAGTACCCAACTTTTTCCTCAAATAAGAAACATGGAAAATTCCATGCAATTTCCCTTTATTTGGAATATCAAGGGAGTAAGTGACTTGGTCGATTATCTTTCGAATTTGATAGGGCCTAGAGAACTTAGGAGAAAGTTTGTGTTTGTTTCAATTTTTAAGAGAGCTGTGTTTGTAAGGTTTTAGTCGAACAAATACCCAATCTCCTGTCATAAATTCTTGGTTGGTTCTTCTTTTGTCATCTTGTTGTTTGATTTGGTTCCTTTCTTGCTCGAGGTGAGCTCTAAGAGTGCGTAAAATTTCATTTGATGTAGCTAGATAGTCTTTCAGAGTGGAAAATTTGGAATTGATAACATATTCCTTAACTGAGGGAGGTGGATAACCATACAGGGCTTCAAATGTGGAAATTTTTGTTGAGGTGTGGTATGTACTATTGTACCACCATTCTTCCATATGTAACCAATTAATCCATTGTGTCTTGTGATCATTCAAAAAAATCCTTCGATACCCTTTGAGGCATTTATCAAGCACTTCAGCTTGGCAATGTGTTTTGGGATGGGATGAAGTACTCATGGTTAAGTATGTACCCACTTGGTGAAATATTTATTTCCAAAAGTTGTTACTAAACTTGGGATCCATGTTTCTTATGATGACCTTTGGAAATCGATGAAACTTAAAAATATTTTTAACATAGTTATCGTCGTTTTTTTCTAGCCTTGGATTTTGAAGAGATCTAAAAACAAAGTGGGAATATTTGCTTAGTCGATATACAATTACAAATATAGCATATTTTCCTTCCGAGATAAGAATAACATTAATAAATTCCATGGTTATTTCATACCATTTTTGGACTAGAACATGAAAAGGATGAAGAAGACCTAGAGGAGAAATTGTTTCAAACTTTTGTCATTGACATGTGTCGCATTCTTCCACATATTTCTGAATGTTGGACCGTATACCCTTCCAAAAGAAGAATTGGAATATATTGAAGTAAGTTTTGAAAAACCCCACATGGTCTGTTGTGGGAGAATCGTGATTTTCCTTCAAATCTTGGAGTTTGAACTTGGACACGTTGGGTAAAAATATCATTTTTTTCTACCACAATATGTCATTTTCCCGAGTGAATTTAGGATTTGTATTTGGGTTGCATTCCACTTCCTCTATTAGTTTCATTATCTATGGATATTTGACATAATCAGTTTGGAATTATGAGATCGATTTGGGAATGAAAATGGAAATAGCACATAATGTAGAGTCGCTATCAAGTTCCTTGATAGCCTGTCCACAACCAAATTGTCCCTTCCTTTTTTATAAAGAATATCAAAGTCAAAGACTTGGATTTTCCTCACCCATTTTTGTTTCTTTGATGAAGGGTTCTTCTAAGTTAGAAAATACTTCAACCTATTGTGGTATGTTTTCATGAGAAATTTCATTCCCAACAAATATTTTTTCCATTTAACCAAGGAATGCATAATTGCCAACATTTCTTTGTCATATTTTGATTTTGTTTGCTCCATTGGTTTCAATTTTCAACTTTCGAATGTCTTGGGATTATTATCTTGCACAAGTATGGAACCTAATCATCTTCCTGAAGCATCAAATTCAAGGACAAATGTTTCGAAGAAATTGGGTGCTATAAAAACGAGGGTGGATGTCATGAAGAGCTTCATCCTTCTAAAACACGCTCCAGATTCATCATTTCGTTTAAATTCCTATTTCTCCAATAATTTTTTTAATGGGGCCATAATTTGCACTCATTTTTAAAAAAGCCTTCAGTAGTACCTGGTAAGACCCTTGAATCCTCGTAATGATGTGCTTGATTCGGGGCTATTCCACTCATTAACTGTTGCAATTTTCTTTGTATCAACCTTGATTCCTTCATCCGATACAACATGTCCCAAAAATACCATCTCTTTTTTTTCCAAAACTACATTTAGATTTGTTCATATACAACATATTATCTTAAATGATTTTTGATATTATTTCTATGTTCTTGAGGTGTGAGTTCCAATTCTTTCTATAGACAAGGATGTAATCAAAGAAGAAGTACAAAATTGCATAGATACAAACAAAATAAATCATTCATTACTGCTTGGAAGGTAGCGGTAGCAGTCGATAAACAAAAAGAGATGACCCGAAATTCATAAAACACTTTGTGGGTACAAGAATAATTTTGGGGAATGTCCTCTTCTGGAATTATAATTTGGTAATAACCTAATTTCAGGTTTATCTTGGAGAAATATTTAGCGTCATGGGGTGAAATCATGAAGATGGGTGTCAATTTTTCTTGTTTTATGAGAAACAAAAATTGTATTTTCACAAGTTCTTCAACTTCCGGCATACAAAAGTATTTTGTTTATTTAGAATTTCACTTTACAGTAAAAACAAAAGTTGTGAAGAATTTTGTTAGCTTTCCAATGAATATTTTTGAATTTTGTTTTATTAAGATTTGATATGTCAATTTGACAATTGTTTAAAAGTATCTTCCTTAAACATGAAAGGAATGATAATGGGTTATTTTTTCCTCCAACAATGTATCTATTAGTAAACTTATGTTTTTAAGAAACGAAATATACTGCAACAATCTACAAAGACTCTGTTTTATTACCACTATAATTTTGAATCTAACGAATGAACATTATAATTTCTATAATTTTTTTAAGTTGACCAAGATGAAAACGTTGCAGATTTTAGACACATGTTTTCCTCCACCTTGTATCTATCTTAATTTTTACTTAAAAATAAAATCTAAAAATACTGTTTTGAAATTTAAGGAGTATGACTGTAATTTTTTCTAAATTTTTCACTGTGTATTTTTAGAGATATGGATATTTCATTTCATTGAATCATAATGTGTACTCACAATATTATGGAGTGATTTAAAAAAAATAAAAAAAATAGATAAAAATAATGAAAATGAAAACAAATTATAGGAATTGAAAGTAGATTCAATTTTGCAAATGCTGGTGTCATTTGTGAAACCAAATTATGGGTATTTGCAGGAGTCTGAAACCTCCAAATTTCAGGTAAGCTTGGGGAAATTATTTGTTTTCTATAGACAGTCCCAATTTCTAGTTTTTGGCCGAAAGACTAAATTCTAATGGAAACTATCAAAATTAAACGGTTTTCACGGTTTTCGTCCGAAAAAACCTTGTTTCGACCGAAAGATGGTGGAGCGAATTCCATCAGTCAAAAAAAATGTAAAGACACGTCGTATCATTTCATTTTGTGCCAAATCATATAAATATGCTTTTAGTCGTATACATTTAACACAATTCATCGCTTGTTTGATGGTTTTCTAGAGAACCTAAACAAAGTTTCGAATCATCTTTTTGTTTTTTGTTGAATAAGGTAATTGATTTTTGTTCAAGTTTTTATTGGAGTAACAATTTATATGTTGAAAGATAAATGTTGAGCATTTTTTCAAGATGATGTTTTTGTTGAACATATCTTTTACAAATAACTATAAAAGTTATGGGAAACCAAAGTTTGCGCAAGAGAAAATTTGATCTCACTTGGGATGATACTCTCCATAACAAACAACGGAAAGAACATTATTGGAGAAAGAAATGAGAATGTGAAAATATTGAAGAAAGAAATGATGATAATGAAAATAGAGATTTCAACAAGAATAAGTCCAACCATGTATGCATACACATATTGTCTATATTAAAAGTATAGAATTCAAATTTAAAATATTGTTTAATATAATTGATTGTAATTTTACAATTTGATTTTTTTCAAAAAGAATAAATAAATTTGTCTCATAATGTCGAAGAAGACATTGAAACCGAAATTGAAGCATAAGATGAATCACCTATAGGTATGTACATAAATTTAGATAATACAAGATGAACACTTGTATATATAATTTAGTGAATTTATGTTCAGGTTTTGTTTTTTAATATAAACTTTAAATTGAAATATGCAGGAGAATCTATCAACATTGATGATGAAATATTAGAAAATGTTGATACTCATAAATTTGGGAAGAAAAAATCTAAGCATTATATAAGATATCGAACTAAGAATATATATAATATTTTTTTCAAAGATGAATCAGTAACAGTAAAAGCTCAACTTTTAGTCTGTCTAATAAAGTCTAGAAAGTTAAAAGAAGCTACATCATTATTGGGTATTCAAAAGTCGAAAAAAGATACAAAGGTGAAACATAATGTCTTTGATGATATAACTAGTGTATTAAAAGATTTTGAAAAATCTTGAAAAAAAGATGTCATTCTTGCACGTAGAGAAATACAAACAACAGTTGTTTCATATAGCAATATAAAAGATCTTTTGACAGGACACATGGAAAAAATGATGAGAACGTCAAGAAAAACATTGCAAAAACATCTAAAAATTCGATTGAAAATAGATGCAAATAATGAACTCGATTGTTGGACAGTGATTTCTAGACAACCCTACAAAGATAAACTTGTAGAAAATATTAAAGAATTGGCCCGTCATTGTTGGTTGGAAGAATCTCATGTTTCACCACATACAAGGGATGTGTTGCGACGAAGAATAGCTTGGAAACAAAATGAAGAACATCCAAAACATATATTGCCAATGACGCAAATAAAATTGTTCAATAAGTTCAAAGAAGAGCACAAAGAAGTTAAAATTTCTATCAATACATTTGTACAACAAAAACTATGTTTTGTTATACCCATCATTATTCATGACACTTGTTGTTGTCATTATCATGTGGAATTTGAGTTGTATTACGACACTTTTTTATTTTTATTTTGGTAAAACTTTATGGCCAAGTTCACCTCCTCCTTCTACATTCCGTGCTTTTATATCTGAAATTCTATGTGAAAGAGAAGGTGATGATTTATTTTACAAAAACAAATGTGTCGGTGGAAAGAAATGTGATCATTGTGGAAATCTAAGTTTTTTTCTCTCAAAGTATCATATTGATATGAATGATCAATCGTTTTCTAATATAACAGTCAATTGGAAGAGATACGAATATATCAACAACACAACTCCACATTCTTCAATTGTTATTTCCAAAAGGATTGATTTGATAGTAGAAAAAATCTGTGTGATAGATTTTTTGAAGAAGTTTGAGGAATAAATTTATAAATACACCAAGCATTCACATAGATATTGATGGAAATGCCTACAATTAAAAAAATCCCGTGAAGTGTTTCCACCAAGGACAATTTTGTATGTAGTTGATTTTGTAGAGAATTACACATTTGTTGCACAAAAAGAAATATAGAGTGAATATCATCATTCTAATCAAGTCACGATATTTTTCCATGTACTATATAGACATGCTCAATGGAGTCTTGATAACATAGAAAGCATCGATGACAATCGACATGTTATTGAAGAATATCACTTTTATATAAGTGATGATCGAGCACACGACACACATATCTACACCATTGTTTTGATAAATTTTATGATTCATTGAAAGAAAATGAAATCAAATTCGATCGACATTGGATATGGTCAGATGGGTGTGTGGGTCATTTCAAATCTTCACGATCATTCTATTGTTTATGTCGTCTTTATAAAAAATACAACATTACATATTGTTGGAATTTTTATGAGACTCATCATGGAAAAAGAGAGAATGACGATGCAGGGACATGTGTAAAATGAGAACTTTGAAGGTATCATATGAAGCCTCATGCCGATCAATTTGAATCCATTAAACAAGTTGTTGAATTGTGAAAAATAACGCTAAGCCATCAATATAATATGTCAAGGGATGTGCGCAGGTGTGTCTTTATATACATGTGTTACACATGTACATAGGATATTTTTATTTGGACATGTTCAAATTTATATTCAATCTTCAACCATTTTCTTTAGAGATTTCAAGTTAACAAGTTCTTGTCTTCTGCAGGTTTTTTTGGTATGTTGGAATCCAAGATGTAAATAGATTAGTCCCATATGACACCATTCCAATACATGGGACACGAAAAATACATTCATTTAAAACAAAACGTTATCAAAATGTGTTTGCATTTGATAGAAGAAATGAGTTTGGTTTTTGTTCAGTTTCCATAGAGGACACAAAATCCATAGATATTTGCGAAAATGAAAATGTGGAATCTATTAAAGCTTGGAGACATACTGAACTTAATGTAAAATGGAAAATGCCACTTGCAATCTCAGAGGAGATGGAATCAAATGAAACTATAGTGTCAGTTGATGGCGATAGAGTTTCCGATCTTGTTAGAGAAGCTATATTTTATGTTTTTAAATTTTTTCAAATAACTTGTAGATGTACTTGTGTGATAATATAACACGAACTATTTGTTGTCCAATATATCCAATTATTTGCAGGATATGTCTTTTCCATGGTTGCACCTATAGACAAAAATGAAAATGTGAAATAATATTTGATGTGATGCATGGAACAAAAGATGAGACTATTAGAAGATTTTGATGATAACAATTTTATATATGAAAGATGATCCATTGTATTGAAAGTGTTATCACTCCAAGAAACTCTTTAGGGTTGTAGGCTAAAGATGCTTGGTAACTTAAGAATATGATAATTAGGTACGCTTGGAACAATGGGATAACTCAATGACTAATGAAATGGACAACTCATCATACATTCGAATAAGACACTGCTTTTAGAAATCAATAATCAGACAAGATATTTTAAACAGGGGATGAAGAATACTAATCTTGATTACCAAATACAACTAGGTGTAGGGTTAATACAAGGTAGCAAGAAGTCCTTCAATCCAAGTTTATGATCTTAATAAAGAGATGATAGTCTTTAGAAGCTAAGACAAACTGAAGTAAAGTACAAAAAGATAAGATGCATGAACAATTCTGATATTGAAGACAAAAGAAGATTGTGATTCTATTATCAAATAAGAGTCTATAATAGTAGCAAAATGTGTCCAAGATTGAACTTCTAGTTCATCTCATATCTTCATCTTTATAGCTTTACAATATAGTTTTCAGCTCCTGAAAGAATGGATCATATATGCTAAAGATAGAAAGTCAAAACTGATTTACAAAAGATAAGGAATGATCTTCAAAATGAGGTCAATTCCACACTTCATGATCTTCAAATGATGTAGAATTCCTGTGTAGTGAAGATAAGCCTTCCAAGGTTGTTTGATGACTCTTACGAAAGCTGAAATTCGAATTTGCTAATTTTGAAAAAAACCCTGATTACTGCCTCCAAAATAGTTTCCAAAACAACTTGAATACTTTATCTAACTCTTTAACATCAAAAGTGGATCTTAGATTTTCCTTTATAATTCAATATCTATCTTTAGAAAGAGTTTTCAAGAGATTTGGTTGAGTAAAACTTCGATCTAGGAAAAAATATTCATTCTCTAGCTATCTCAGGTTCCACCAGCTATTTTGCCTTAAGATTTTCTAGTTAGCTGGTGAAATCCTTGCTTTTCATCAGCTAATTGGTTATAATTTCGCCTTCTATGCTGGTGAAAGTTTTTTTTTATCTTTCAGAAGAAAATTATGCAGATTAGCAATGATCCTGCATAGACTGTTAGATTCTTCAGCAGCTGCATTAATCTGACATTTTGTTTCTTGTAGATGATTGACTCTGTAACCTATAATCCCTTAAGCCACCACCTTTAGATCTGATAATTCGCTTTGTGGGAGATGTAGTTGCTTTAAAAGAATCTATTTAATTGCAATACATAGAGAGCATGATGAATCTTCCTGATTAGCTTAGGAATTCATCTTCTCCAAACACTCAGAATGGTAGACATGACTACAAGTTAGCACAGCAACAACAGAAAAAAGCTTTGAGAAAATACCGCAAGTTTGAACCTCCACCTGCGAGAACATGGAAGTAAAATGTATATTTTTGGCCCTGATTCCTTCCATAGACAGAGAGGAAGTATCTCCAAAATCTAAAAATTTATCCAATCCATTTGATGATGGTTCTAACTTAATGGATGTCTCAGAGTTCAAAATCTATATCAGCAATGCTTTAGCAGCATCACTTAAAGCAGGTTGATACTTTACAATATGGTTGTCTAAAGGGACATGTTGCCCACCCTGTGAGTTTTCCTCTTTCTTGGGTAATCACCTTTTCTTGTTAGTTGTTGGAAGATGCATATTGTTTTCATTCTGTTGCACAAGCTGTGGAAAAAATGCAGTTTTCTACATGGATTTTGCCAAGAATGACATCATCTGTTGTTGTCGTTGTTGCATCCCTTGAAAGAATTGGGACACTATCTATAGATGGAGATCAGTAGATTGTTGTTGTGGTTGAGTATGGCTATGTCTAGGTTTCCGCCTATAAATATTCTTCAGCAAAAAAATTTTGACCTCTCAGAACACCTTCGTTTGCAAATTCCCATCGATCTGGATCGACTTTCCTAAATCCCTTCACAATATGCATCTATCCCAAGACATAAATCTCAAGGATTTGATTTTGATGCCAGCTAACCAATCTGTTCTGTGAGATTATCCATATTTTGATTTTTACTCCACCAATTCCCATTTTCAGATGATTTCTCATCCTGATCTTTTGGTAAGACTTGTTGGACACACCTACCACACTTAGAGGGGGGGTGAATGAGTGTGGGGCTCTTCTTCCAAAAACTTCCCTCTTGCACAAGAACTCATCAATTAACATTCAACATTTATTCATTACCCATTGTTGTCATTTATAACCAGTTTGATGTGAGAACATATCAACAACATATATCATCAATACATCATCAATAAGTCATCACCACAATGAACACAAAGAACACAAGATGTATGTACAATTTTCTTTTTATTACGGACTACAATCCTTGGGGTTTATCAGAAACAACTGAATATAGTACAACTCTACAAGAGAACTATCTCTATATGCAAGACTCATCTTGCATTCTCAGCACCAACTAAGATGAGGCAACAATCCTCAACAAATATCAATCTGTACCATAAACATGAGCATCAACCATGCACCAACATGTGCCAAACAACCTGTAATCAACCTGTACCATAAACAAGTGCATCCAAACATGTACCAAGTATATACCAATCATGTGTCAAC
>JZKD02S2083042.1:238368-266709 GCA_000966675.3 Picea glauca | reverse complement strand
TAACCACTTTCCATAAATATTCCTTCTTGATTTTGTCACCTTATTTTATCATTTCTTCTTTTAGGTCACTTTGACTTCTTTGACTTTAGGGGCTTCAAGCCTTCATGTGAGGGTCTGTCATCTTCGTAAGGCCCTAACTCTCAAACCAGGAGGAGTTATGTGACATTCCACATACCACCAGAAATGGCATGACAAGCACTATCCATCTAGGAAAGTTTCACCAACAATTTCCTTGATCTTCATCTTGTTATTCCTGATACAAGCATGGTTCCTTCAACCATTCTTCTAAGATAACTCAATCCTTAAAGCGTCTTCCCATGAGGGATTTCACCATAAGGGGTCCACTTTGGATTTCATCCATTTGTGTACCTTATCAATCATGATAAGACAATAATGAGTCATCTATACATTTTTCGAACAATGCACCATATACCAATGAAACCACATCGATCCATCTTCATCATGTATCAATGACAACTCATTGATCCATCTTCATCTATGCATTCTCATCAAGGACAATACATATTATATTACATAAATCATCAATCAATCAATCCTTTGACATCAATCAATCACTTAACATCAATCAATGACATCAATCAATCAAACCATTGGCATCAATGACAACATGATCCAACAAGACTTTCTGGCACCACAAACTCAGCCTCTTTTGTTCCTCATGCTGAGGCTAGAATCTCTGAAAGGAATTTGTTCCCAAAATACATCATTGATTTCTGGCAATATATCCTCGCCATCCAAAATAATATCTCCATCTCCCTCTAAGGGAAACCTATCTCTATCAATGGATAATCTCATCTCCATAGAAATTGGTTCAGAGTTGGCATCTTAGCTACGTATTTTAGGCCACATATAATCTTCACCTGGAAAAATACCATTGCGATTAACTGTCATTATACCTTGCATTTTAGGCAATTGAAGTTGAGAAGTAGGAAGATTTGTGTTTGTGACTATGGATTCTGCCAAATTTGAAAATGAATACATATCTGCAAATTAAATTCATTAGACAACTGTACAATCATAGCCAAAGTTCGACTTCCATTCTTGCTCCTCGTGGCGCCCTTTACATGTGATCCCATGCCTGCATAAATTTTATCAAACGGTGCATGGACAAATCCCATATTTCAAGAAAATCAAGATATTACAATGTTTGCATATGGAGAGGTTTCATTAGATAAAATCAAAGAGATTGATATCGGTTTGGTGCTAGGATCTGTTGACTTGAAATTTAGACTCGATTTGTGAGTTGACCTGGATTTGGCGCAATAATTGTTCTTATAATTCCACATTTTGAGCAACCTTGTCGACACCTATTTTCATCTCTCAGGCACTTGGTAGTCTTTGCATACATGAATCTCTCGTAACGTTTTCAATGAATTTTGGTGCAGAGTGAAATTGGCACTTAGAGCTTGAGCTTTGTATTGGATTGTAGCTTGAGTATGTATGATGTTTACAACTAGGCTCTTTATGTTTTGTGTGATGTTGCTAGTGTTGATTATTGACATACATGTTGTAAGACTACAGGGCATGGCTTAGTTTACGATTCAATTGATAGACTAGACTTGGAATTTAGTATGGATGGAAGTTAGCATAATAACATAAGAATAGGTCATAAGCTTTTGACTCATGACTTGGCATGTGGACAACCCGTGGCATAACTTAATCCCATGACTTGATTCATGTGTGACTTGAGAACATGAACTAAGTTTTTGGCTCTAAAAATCGAACCTTTGTGACTTAGGATTAGATCACTTTGAGAACACATCATAATATTAGAGAATATTGCTAAAATATGAAAAGCATTAGCGGTTAGGGTTTATAGGAAATACTGACAAAGTTTTGGAATGTAGGTTAGAAAAATCAATGGGATCTTGGTTTACATATATTTGGAGACAAAATACTGACCAAACATATGGGCATATTGAATAAAACTTGTGGAGGTCCTCCAAAAGTACGAGTGCATTTTTTATCGTTAACATTGGCTCCAATTGGGATGGAGACCTCCCTGCAAGGTTTCCAAGAACCTAGTAGTTCCAGTCGCCTTTAGCATTGGGCATGGAGTCATCTGGTATGTGCAACTATTCCTCTGCAAACCAACAACCTGCATGTATCTTGTCTGCTTATTCATGAACTCAACAACTGAAAAAGATCTAACTGCTCGTATGGCAAGCTTATTCCTCTACCTATCCCTACTACTAACCAAATCTGAAATTTGGTCAGGTAAACGCAGATTTCCATAACAAGCATTTGAGCAACTTCAAAACCATGATGACTTTATCTCTATCACTGCTTAATAGAAAATAACTGAAACATATCAGTAGTAATAAATAAGCTTCAAGAAAGTCATACTCACCTGTGGATATTGATGAATGAATGAAATATGGAATTTTCAAAGGGTCTGAAATATATAATTCTATCAAATTATCCATTGGGTCTCTAAAATCAAGATCAGAAGCATTCTGATTCATGAAAAATGATTGCCCTTCAATGATTGGCTCTCTGTTTGTAGATAGATGTCTTCCTTGATAGTTTCCTTGATGTCCCAACCGAGAACTGAAATGCTACTAGCTACCTTCACTGATCTTTATGTTTAAAGAAAATTGTTCAACCTCTGTCGAAGGAGAAAACAAACTCAATTGTTGATCTGAACTTTCCAGCACACCATCTCCTTCTTCATATATGCTGAAATCTTTCTTTGTCTACAAATCTGGAAACTGTAGGATGCCCTCATCATATACTGCAGATCTAAAACTGTTACTTGTTGATGTGTCAATCTGATAATCATCTTTGGGGTTTTCAAAGGGGACAATCTCATCTTTATAACAACCTAAGTCAGTAGATGCATTTGATACAATGTCAAAAGCATCAATGCTATGGTTATTCTCCCAGAGATCACCAATATCTTGGTTACAATGATAGATGTCCCCTATTTCAACATACTCTTCAAAGATATCATTAACCACATCATGTATACATTTATGATCATCTCTGTGTTGAATAGTACAACTAAATGAAATTCTAGAAATGACCAAATCTTCAGAAACCTCAACAACTTCCTCCCCATCATTATATTTATCAAATATAGGAAGATCAGGAAACATTTCTAATGACAGAGATGAAAATGGTGGCATAGAGTTATCAACAATAGGATTCTGAGATAGATTTTGAGAAATATCACTTTGTTCCTCATCATAATTGCAACTTCCCTTGATACACAAATCCGAAAACTATGAACTACCTTTAATGATTTCAATGGATGTATGACCAACAGAAAAATGATTCTCGTGATTCTTAACTAAAGAAATTAATTCTTCAGATTAATGAAAATCAGAGATAATGTTAATGGGATAATCTCCAGCTCCTTTATTATCCATTTCTATTTTGTTTTGATGGGAAGTCACATTATCATGAAGATCATTTGGGAGTTGTTGCAGGATATGAGGGAGAAATTCTTCTCTATTTGCATTTTCAAATTTATTATCCAATCCATATTCTTCACAGCAATTACCAAATGAAAACTGATCTGAAAAGAACTTTGTGCAATGCTCATTGAATACTCTGTGAAATTTTTTTAAATATGAAATGCTTGAAGGAGGTAAATAAAAATACCACTTACATGCATCACCCTCCAATTAATGCATGCACATTTTCATACAAACATCTTCATGCTGCAGATCTAGTAGATCCATGCACTCATGAAACTTTTTGAGGTGTTCTGCAGGATTATCTTCTTTCTCCTCTTTGAAGGCAAGTAAAAAATCTCCCCATTCTGACATATGAGGTACTCGACGTGGGAAACCAGAAAATGAAGATAAGTCCAGAGGTGCAAACCTTCGAGCCAAAAGAGCAGCAAATGCTTTTGACATTTGAATGTCATGGAGTTACCACTGAATTCGTCCTTCATGGAGTCACCAGATAGATGATTACAACCATAATAGTGTCCAGGATTTGTCTATCATCAAAGTGGATCTATTTCATCTCCCAAGAAAGCTCAGCTTCAATCTCCTCTCCCCGACAATGGTGCCAATTTGTTATCACTCCAAGAAACTCTTTAGGGTTGTAGGCTAAAGATGCTTGGTAACTTAAGAATATGATAATTAGGTATTCTTGGAACAATGGGATAACTCAATGACTAATGAAATGGACAACTCATCATACATTCGAATAAGACAATGATTTTAGAAATCAATAATCAGACAAGATATTATAAACATGGGATAAATAATACTAATCTTGATTACCAAATACAACTAGGTGTAGGGTTAGTACAAGATAGAAAGAAGTCCTTCAATCCAATTTTATGAGCTTAATAAAGAGATGACAGTCTTTAGAAGCTAAGACAAACTGAAGTAAAGTACAGAAAGATAAGATGCATGAACAATTCTGATATTGAAGACAAAAGAAGATTGTGATTCTATTATCAAATAAGATTCTATAATAGTAGCAAAATGTGTCCAAGATTGAACTTCTAGTTCATCTCATATCTTCAACTTTATATCTTTACAATACAGTTTTTAGATCCTAAAAGAATGGATCAGTAATGCTAAATATAGAAAGTCAGAACTGATTTACAAAAGATAAGGAATGATCCTCAAAATGAGGTCAATTCCACACTTCATGATCTTCAAATGATGTAGAACCCCTGTGCAGTGAAGATAAGCCTTCCAAGGCTGTTTGATGAATCTTAAGAAAGATGAAATTCGAATTGTTAATTTTGAAAAAAACCCTGATTTACTGCCTCCAAAATAGGTGCCAAAACAACTTGGATAGTTCCTCTAACTCTTTAACATCAAAAGTGGATCTTATATTTGTCTTTATAATTCAATATCTGTCTTTAGAAAGATTTTTCAAGAGATTTGGCTGAGTAAAACTTCGATCTGGGAAAAAATACTCTTTCCCTGGCCATCTTAGGTTTCACCAGTTATTTTGTCTTAAGATTTGCTAGTTAGTTGGTGAAAGCTCTACTTTTCATCAGCTAACTGGTTATAATTTCACCTTCTATGCTAGCGAAAGTTTTGTTTTATCTTTGAGAAGAAAATTATGCAGATTAGCAATGATCCTGCATAGAGTGAACTAGATTCTTTAGCAGTTGCATTAATCTAACATTTTGTTTCTTGTAGATGATTGACTCTGTAACCTGTAAGCCCTTAAGACACCACCTTTAGATCTGATAATTCCCTCTGTGGGAGATGTAGTTGCTTTAAAAGCATCTCTTTACTTGCAATACATAGAGAGCATGATTAATCTTGTTGATTATCTTAGGAAGTCATCTTCTCCAAACACTTAGAATGGTAGACATGCCTACATGTTAGCACAACAACAACAGAAAAAAGATTTGATCAAATACCGCAAGTTTGAACGTCCACCTGTGAGAACATGGAAGCAAAATGTATATTTTTGTCCCTGATTCTTTCCACAGCCAGAGAGAAAGTACATCCAACATCTAAAAATTTATCCAATCCATTTGATGAAAGTTCTAACTTAATGGATGCCTCAGAGTTCAAAATCTGTATCAACAATGCTTTAGTAGCATCACTTAAAGCAGGTTGATACTTTACAATCTGCCTGTCTGAAGGGACATGTTGACCACCCTGTGAGTTTTCCTCTTGCTTGGGTAATCACCTTTTCTTGTTAGTTTCTGCAATACACATATTGTTTTCATTATGTTGCACAAGATGTGGAAAAAACGCAGGGTTCTGCATGGATTTTGCCAATAATGACATCATTTGTTTCTGTCATTGTTCCATCCCTTGAAAGCATTGGGACATTGTCTATAGCTGGAGATTAGTAGACTGTTGTTGTGGTTGAGTATTGCTATGTGTAGCATTCCTCCTATAAATATTCTTCAGCAAATGTTTTTTGACCTCTAAGAACACCTTTGTTTGCAAATTCCCATCGATCTGGATCAACTTTCCTAAATCCCTTCACAATATGCATCTATCCCAAGACATAAATCTCAAGGATTTGATTATGATTCGAGATGACTAATCTGTTCTGTGAGATTATCCATATTTTGATTTTTACTCCACCAATTCCCATTTTCAGATGATTTCTCATCCTGATCTTTTGGTAAGACTTTTTGGTGCCACAGACTCAGCCTCTTCTGTTCCTCATGCTGAGGTTAGACTCTCTGAAATAAATTTGTTCCCAAAATACATCATTGATTTCTAGCAATATATCCTCGCCATAAAAAATAATATCTCCATCGCCCTCTGAGGAAAACCTATCTCGGTCAATGGATAATCTCATCTCCCTAGAAATTGGTTTAGAGTTGGCATCTTGGCTACGTATTTTAGGCCACATATAATCTTCACCTGGAAAAATGTCATTGTGATTAACTATCATTATACCTTGCATTTCATGTAATTGAAGCTAAGAAGTAGGAATATTTGTGTTCGTGACTATGGATTCTGCCAAATTTGAAAATGAATACATATCTGCAAATGAAATTCATTAGACAACTGTACAATCATAGCCAAAGTTCGACTTCCATTCCTGCTCCTCGTGGAACCCTTTACATGTGATCCCATGCCTGCATAAATTTTATCAAATGGTGCATGGACAGATCCCATATTTCACGAAAATCAAGATATTACAATCTTTGCATATGGCAAGGTTTCATTAGATAAAATCAAAGAGATTGATATCAGTTTGGTGCTGGGATCTGATGACTTGAAATTTAGACTCGAATTGTGAGTTGACCTGGATTTGGTGCAATAATTGTTCTTGTAATTCCACATTTCGAGCAACCTCTCCGACACCTATTTTTATCTCTCAGGCACTTGGCAGTCTTTGCATACATGAATCTCTCGTAACTTTTTCAATGAAGTTTTGTGCAGAGTGAAATTGGCACTTAGCACTTGAGCTTTGTATTGGACTATATCTTGAGTATGTATGATGTTTCTAGCTGGGCTCTTTATGTTTTGCGTGATGTTTCTAGTGTTGATTACTAACATATGTGTTGTAATACTGCAGGGCATTGCTTAGTTTACGATTCAGTTGATAGACTAGACTTGGAATTTAGTATGGCTGGAAGTTAGCATAATAACATAAGAATAGGTCATAAGATTTTGACTCGTGACTTGGCATGTGGACAACCTGTGGCATAACTTAATCCCATGACTTGATTCATGTGTGACTTGTGAACATGAACTAAGTTTTTGGCTTTAAAAATCGAACCTTTGTGACCTAGGATTAGATCACTTTGAGCACACATCATAATATTAGAGAATATTGCTAAAATATGAAAAGCATTAGAGATTAGGGTTTATAGGAAATACTAACAAGGTTTTGGAATGCAGGTTAGAACAATCAATGGGAGATTGGTTTACAGATATTTGGAGACAAAATACTGACCAAACATATGGGCATATTGAATAAAACTTGAGGAGGTCCTCCAAAAGTACGAGTGCATTTTTTATCGCTAACATAAAGGATATTTTTTCAAGAAACCCATCAAACCGATACTCATGTTCACTTTCAATACTACCTGTCAGATGTCATAAGTTGTCAATATAGTCATTTGGTATGTGCAATGTGCATAAAGTTAATAGAAGTTCAATCAAGAAAACAAAAAAAGGTTAGAAAATTGAAAATGTCAAAATCCGATCATGAATGAATAATTCAAGATGGAATACCATTACGATTTATTTAAACAAGTGACACATATACATTCCATAATTTCATATTCTTCATTGAAATTACACATATTTATGAATATCTAGGATTCTAGAATCATTTCTTGTTTAGTTTACTTTCATGGTCTGGATTCAATTAAGAAAACTTATATTTTTGATGAATTAAATAAAGTTTACCAAGCCTTGTTTACAATTTCCGGGAAGAACCTATAGATTGTATCTAGGGAACCTAAATGAATCTATAATTTGGATGATTATAATTTAATGCTACAAATTATCCAAATCATATGCATAAATCCTTCAATGCATGTAACCAATTTACTACATATAGGATAATTGCGTTCATTATTTGCAATTTGATTGTTCAATGTTTTTTTCATATGAAAATGATAACTTCATATCAAAACTAGGACCCATTTCCATGTCATTATAAAGGACTATTGATGGCTTAGAGAAACTTTAAATTCTGATAAATTTTAATATCAATATAAATTTTAATGAAGATCACTTACTTATATTAAATTTGATGACTTGTTTTGACTATTTTCTTTGTTGGACTTATATTAAATCTGATGACTTGTTTTGACTATTTTCAACCATATTTCCAAATAAAACAAAATTTAAATTATAAGTGAGAAACTATAATTTTTATTTCACATTTTCTTGGATATTTCATTGTGAAATTTCATAAGAAACTATTAAATTTGACGAACTATAAAATTTTATTTTTATTTCACATTTTCTTGAATATTTCATTTTGAAATTTCATAAGAAACTATAAAATTTGATAATTGTTTTTGAAATCAAGAAAATAGTATATTGAAATTATTTCATCCAATATTTTATATAAATAAACATAGTGCAAGTAGAATCAAGACAAGACAAAATATTACATTGGTGATCTCAATATCTCTTCTATATCTTCTTGTGCTTTTGTTATCATCTTTGTAGTTTTCTCATAGTTGTTTGTATCAGAAGGAAGGTGAATTCAAAAACCATTAAAACATTTCATTGAGATGTTCATGTAAATTGATATTTTGATGTAAATGTGAGCCCATGTCTCTCTGAAAATATCAAAAGGATAAAGACTATGTAAATGTCCTAGGCTCAAATTCAAGTGTGTTTAGAGCCCCTTGTGTGTGTTTCTCTTACTTTGCAATATTTATAGTGGATATATTCATTCTTCCATTTGTTCAAGTGATTCTTTCTTTCTATGTATTCTAACCCATTGTTTGTAACATCCCCAAAATTAAATTATTTTAAGTCTGAAAATACTTAGTAATTTATTTCTGTTTTTAGTAAATTCAAAATTGGAAAATTATTGGCATTTATGGAAATTCCGAATTTTGAATTTAGTTAATTGTAATTTATGATTATCACTGTTGGGAAAGATTTGATTGATCTAACTAACTCTTTGACTATGACACTTGTAAGAAACAAATATTTTTATAATTATTGTGGATGGAAAAATGGAACATCCAGGTTGAAATCAGTTGACCATGACTCCATGAGTGGCAAACATGTTGAAACTACCAAAGGGTTGAATGTTACAAGGGACTAATCAAGAATTTGGCCATTGGCAACCCCTGAAAATCGGGCATTTTGGAAAGCTGTGAAAATTCCCAAGGAGAAAAAGACCTGAGTTTTTTTTTTTTATATATATAACATATGAGAGGAGGAAAGACACTGCCTAGTATGTTGGGGAAAAGAATTATCTCTTTATGTTATGAACACTATTTTTCTGAGTGTGAGGCAAGGAGAATTTTTCTAAAAATAGAAGGACTATAGCTGAGGAGGAGTTCTAGAGTTCACCCTCATGGATTCATGGTCAGGCTAGGGTGTGAGCAGAGCAAGTAGATTTGGTTGTTCCGTTCTAAGGTTGGGAGAAACTTGGATGTTCCATTTGTTGTTTGGAAATTTCTCATATATGTCCATATACTCCTTCTCTGATTGAGTGTTATTTGTTTGATGACTGATAGAATACATCTCTTTAAATATGAATGAATGTATTTATTGATTTAAATGTTGTTGGAATGAAATAAAATACTATATAACTCTCACAGTTTATTGTATTCCTTGAGTAAGAAACTTTGTATGTATTAACTGTAGATGGGACTATGTTTTATAAGTATACATAAGATGTTATTAAAACTAGATGGGATCTGTATTATAATAACCCTAGTAGAATTTATTATCAATTGAAAAATCCATAGAACAGTGTGAAAGTAAACTTAAGGATTTAAGTTTTACGTAGATATATATTACTATAGGTTGTATACACAAGATGTACCGAATAGTTAGGAATATCAGACTATACAAACGTTATTGAAAAACTAGAAATGAACACACACAATAAGAAATGTATATATATATATATATATATATATATATATATATAGATATATATATATATATATATATATATATGTATGTATGTATGTATGTATGTATGTATGTATAGTTGTCTGTACAAAGTTCTAGATCCACTTAAAATGCCTATTGCATAAATAAACCAAATACCGATGACATAAAGGAAAACATGATCACTCAGATGCCGCAATAATCATAACAAGAGTCTACTATTTTCATAACAATATTCACTTCACTCCTTTAAAACGATAAGAATAGAAGATCTGAGTAATCCTAAGACTGGAATAAATAGTTAACAACCATGTTTTCTTTACAAAATATTGTTTCATTACAAATGCAAAGGAGAAGAATCTTGTGACTCAAAATTGAAAACTTATTACATATCCCGAAAATCAAGCTAGTAATCAAAGGTGCATTTGACTCTACGCAAGTACTGCACTTAACATTTTCCAACAGTGAAACAATTATTACAACAATTGAACATACTTGTTAATCAGTCACTATAGGAGTTTGGATTGAACTTTCCTCAATAACGATATTCTAGGTCAAAACTGTAATTTCGTTTGTTAGAATGTCTAATGATAAACCTTGAGAGTACTGTAAAAGGAACCCGAGTACCTTTTGCATAAGGCGGGGTCCAAAATCTGGGGATTTCATGCACACCAACCCTGTGAGAATACCAAGAATTTTTTTATTAGTATTTAGTGGGGAGTCAATAGAAATCCTTATGCTGAGTGTAGAATTAAATTACCAGGGTAAAAATATTTATAAAAGAGACAATGCAAGAAGGTTTCAGACTGTACTTAGCTTGGGGTCTATAGTAAAAGATGTCTTTCCTCCTTGCATCCTTTTGAATGTCATCCATGGACCCAAAGGGCATGGAGGGGACAAGGACCGCCTGATGGATACCCCCATAGTGAAAAGGGGCCCATCATTAGATTTAGAAACCCAACATTTAAGCAATTTTTTCAGAAAGAGAATAATCATACAACAACTAAACAATATAATGAAGAATGTATAGTGTCAATCTGGGACCCACAGGATTTTCCCATTGGGCCATAGAATGAGGTTACGAATTCATTCTCATTTTAATCAAAACCTTCTTGAAATAAAAGAATTCTATATGATTTTGAGTTTCTTCCTGGATACATTTTTAATAAAAGTAGTTAAGACATTCCACTCTTTAGAGCAACAGACAATGTGATTCTTCGGCCAGATCCCAAAGGCCCCGAAACAAATTTAAACGATGAGAGACATAAAACTGTATTCATACTGGTAAAAGAAAACAAGGTGTCATATAATAAGGAAAATTGTATATTAAAGGAATATTATTTACAAATTTTGAAGGGGATGAATTCAAATTGAACATGCCAGGAAATAAGTTCTCATAAAATTAACAGACCAAGGATATAACTAAAAAAATTGAAGAGTTACCCTATATCAGTGTATCTATAATGAAAGGGAAAGACTCAATGACATGAAATTCATAATGTAAAATCTCCTTCCCACATTTCAAAAACCCATTTCCCGTCTAAGGAAGAAAACCAAAGAAAACCACAGAACATACAATAAAAAACCACGAATCGATATGAAGATTTACCGAAGTAACAAAATTTTGAAGGGCTCAAGCACATACTATTGTTTTACCTCAAGCCGTAATATTTGAGGAAATCGGAGTAAGAAACACATATCGCGCAGTAAGCTGTAATCACACACAGTCCTAAAAAAAAATATGAAGGATAGGTTTAAACTGAAGCAAACCCCAAACACTACCGTGTGAAATGCCTTTGCCAAAGAAAACAAAAAAAAACTCTACTCCAGACACGGGAGACAGGCCAATCACTCTCTAAGGGGTTTTTCTGAGAGAGTTCATACACACAGTGAACCTTTCTTGAAATAGGGAGTTCGGATATAAACAACTAGAGAAACCTTACCTCATGGTAGCGTTCGAAGGATGAGGTCCTCCATACTCTCCTCTACCCAAGCAATCCTGACTCTGCCAAAACGTTGGTTATGCTACCACGAAATATTGAAGCAGGTTTATCATGGTGAACAAAGGGAAAACTACACAGAGCCAAGAGGATGAGTGAAACAATAGACTTGGGAAAATCTCCGTAGGTCAAGATTGATGGCATTAATGCAAATTTGTACCCAACCCATGTGATTAGGGCATTGTGGAAAATTTTTGTTGGACACAGTAAACAAGCAATAGCGCTAAGGGGCAAGTGACAAACCACCATAAATGCCATTGGCGAGACTGATTTACAACATGATAGTCGTATACTATTCGAATAGGACAACTATAACGATAGATTAATTCTAGGTTATAATTTAGTTAGAGTTATGTACTAAATATCAACTCTGTTAGCCCTTGTGCCAGTGTTAGTTCGAGGGTTAGTTATAATTGGTGGGAAAAAAACCAAGAACGAGCAACATGAACCCATTCATTTGGTTCAACTATTCTAGGCCTTAATGTTATCACATGTTGAATGTCATATGGATAGAACTCATTCTAAAAATATCTTTCACACAAGTCTGAGGGGTTAATTCACTTAATTCAAAGCCAATGTCAAAATAGGCATATTGTCTTCCATAGTATGAATTATAGCTTGCGCAAATTTTAAATGCATATTTTATAGTGAGTGGATATATATGTATATAGTTAGTGTTTCCATAGTATGAATATAGCTTGTGCAATTTAAATGCATATTATATGGTGAATATATATATTTATATAGTTAGTGTTTCTATAGTATAAATATATCTTGTGCAATTTAAATGCATACTCTATGGTGAATCTATGTAAATGTATATAGTTATATTTGCTTAGGTAATCAAGCTACCTTCCTTGAAAATAGGAATAAGTTAGAGTCTTTAGTTCCAATTGTCAAGGATATGGTAAATGTAAAGGATGCAAAGAAAAAGTAGTGTTAAATCATATCATAGTGTCGTTAAGAAATGTTAGAGAAGAAA
Source organism: Picea glauca (assembly GCA_000966675.3). Classification (NCBI taxonomy): domain Eukaryota; kingdom Viridiplantae; phylum Streptophyta; class Pinopsida; order Pinales; family Pinaceae; genus Picea; species Picea glauca. The sequence continues at coordinate 253,711 of JZKD02S2083042.1, read as the reverse complement.
TGAAAGTATTGCATAATGACCCTAGAATTATTATTTTTTTTGGGTAAATATGGGGTTCATTACATATGGTATCAGAGAAATACGTTACAACATTTATACCTTAAACAGGTCCAAAATATTTACTTAAGCACATATCTTATGTTTATGTAAAACTAACAAAAAAAATTATTGTTACAAACATAAAACACTTTTTTTCTATTGTGATCATGGCAACCCAGAATGAAGCAGATATCATATTCGAGGAGAATCCTGAGCAAAGGCCTCCTGAAGAAAAGAGGTAGAAAAATGATGGAAGTTCACCTACCGAAGTTTTGGAAACTATGAGAAATCTCATTGTGGACCTGCAAGTTTTCAAAGCAGACAACAAGAAACTGAAAAAGGCACAACAGGAAGAGAAAGAAATAAATGAAGTTCTGCTACAAAGAATAGTGACAAAAAAGATCCCAAAGGATGATAAATAGGAAGAAGAGGTCAGTAAAAGGGCCTCCAAGAATTCTGGGCCTGAAGCTGAAAAAGGGGACAACTCTTCCAAAGGTACACCTTCAGTAGAATATAAAACAAAAACAGGAAGAGAAATGAAACATGTGGACCATCTTGAGGGAGAGTTTAAGAAAATCAAGTCGTCTACCTTTGACGGGGAATCCAAAACAGGGGAGGAATTTGAAGCATGGTTATTAGACATAAATAAGTATTTCTAGATATCAAACTATTCCATCAATATGAAGGTTAGAATGGCCGTCTATAATATGAAAGTAAACGATAGAATAGGGTGGCAGGAGCTGAAGTTGGCCAAGGGCCTAAAGGAAAAATAGATGGAATGGTCAGATTTTAAGAAATACTTTAAGAAACGGTACCTATATTAAATTTACTATGAAAGAAAAACCAAATAATTTTATGAACTACGACTCGGTCAAATGGCTATGGATGACCTGATAAACAAGTTCCTAGAATTATTAAGGTCTGTGCCTTATATCCGGGAGGAAAATTAAAAATCCAGCAGTTTGTAAGTTATTTACCACAGTCCTATAAGAACAAAATCGAATTCGATAATCTCAAGTCCTTGAGTGAAGTTTTCAGAAAATCCCGAATGTGTTACGACCAATAGAAATAGTGGTCAAAATTTCCCAAGGCTTGGAAAGACAAGAAAAAAGACCGAATAAACCATCAGAAGAAGGGATATTAGCCAACCCCTTTCTGGAACGCAGCAAAGAGTTTTCTAAGAAAATATTTTCACTCCCACAACCAGAACACCCAAGGAGGTGGTAAACCGGTTAATTTGGGAACAAAAAAGTTTGGAGACAACCCCAGAGAATTGTTAAAATGTTGGGAATGTGGAGAACCTCACTTAAGGAGGAACTGTCCACATTTGACTTCAATAGCCAGGACTACGGTGCATAACCTACAGGAAGCCTGTTGGCCCTTGACCAAGTTTTAAGGATTCTTGGTCATGTTTGATCTAGTTTTTGGACTTCGACGGGATGTTGAAGGCAGAGTGCAATACGAAGCAGAGATCGTAGGATATCAACTCCTTTTTAGGGTTTTTTGGGTTTCAGGGGCTTATGTAATGGGTATGAGATGTTGGCCCATGGGTTTACCCATGTTTAGGCCCGATTTTGTAAAGTATAAATAAGTAGCTAGGCGATGTAAGAAGAGGCTGGTGTGCTAAGTCTTAATTTTTAATGGCTAAGTGAAAATGGTGATTGTAATGGATTTGTGCATATTGTGTGAGACTTGTAGAGCTAAGTGCAAGTGACCGTAAGAGACTGTGTGTAGGATTTGTGCTATAATGTAGCTCGGAGAAGGAGGATCTAGTGAAGAGTGCGCAGATCTCATGTCCCCTGCGAAGTTGATCTTAAGGCTCTGTGCATGTAAGAGGATTGAAAGAAGATAATAAATAAGACAAAGAGTTGGTGAACATAGCCCCAGGGTGGGGGAAAACCACGTATATCCTGTGTTGTGAATGCTTCATGATTTTGGTTGTTATTTTGTTTATGTGATTCAATTCTTAGTGAATATAATATGATATCTTAGTGTTGAATGATGTGAATGAATGCTATATCTAATCTCTATTTGTATGCTTAGTGCTTGGATCTATTGAATCTGTATGAATACTGCATTGGTCTGTTGATTAGGGTTTTATTGCGTTGTAGAATAAATTGGGTATTGATAAAATATAACTGCTAAGTGTTATGTTAAGGTGTTACAATCACAGATATTTTTCCCAACTAAGGTTGCAGACACTGGAGTCTTGCAACCACCCCTGCCTCTACCTCGGGCAAGACTTCATCTTTTTCGCAGGTGTTTCCGAAAGGGTTGGTAGTTAGGGTTTTGTTGGTGCTTTATCGTAGCATTGAATCCTGGGTATTCCCCCACGCCAATAAAGATTCTACAATGGGAGATGTAGGAAAAAGATTACATTGGATCAATGTAGTCGTGGATGGATGGAAAGCTAATCACCAGTCCACTATAGTGGAGATTGAAGGTAAAATTAACAATACTCGTATTTCTGTATTAATTGATATTGGAGCTACATTGAGTTATATCGCTTCTGGTGTATTGGATTTGAATAAACTTCAAATAAAAAAACATGAAAAATCTTGGCTAGTACAACTAGCAACAGGAACAAAGAGAAAAGTACCTAATTTTATTTCTGACTGTGAGTTCAGTTTAGCTGGTCAAAACACAAAGACAAATATGAACATTCTACCATTAGGGTCTTATGACATAATTATCAGAATGGATTGGTTAGAAAGGCATAAAGTAGTTTTAGACTGTTATGAAAAATCACTCAAGTATAGAGACTAAAACGACACTGTTAGGTCAGTTCAAGGTATACAAAAACCAATCTTAGTTAGACAGATTTCAGCAATGCAATTTAAGAAGTGCATGAGAAAAGGTTGTCAGATTTATGCTATCCAAGTGACAAATCTGTTGGAAAAAGAAAATAAACTTATCTTAGAGGATTTTTTCGTCTTGCATGATTTTAGAGATGTGCTTGTTAATGAGATACCTGAATTACCCCTAAGGAGAGAGATAGACTTTTCTATTGACCTACTTCCTGGTTCAGCCCCTATATCTAAGGTACCCTACTGAATAAGTCTACCCAAATTAACATAATTTAAGATCCAATTACAAGCACTGTTGGACAAGAACTAAATTTGGCCAAGTGTCTCACCATGGGGAGCACCAATTATTTTCATTAAAAAGGACGAGACTCTAACTTTATGCATCAATTACAAAAAATTAAACAGAATTATTGTTAAGAACAAGTACCCCCTACCTAGGATCAATGACATGTTCGATCAAGTAGGTGGGGAAAATATTTTCTCTAAATTGGATTTAAGATTTGGTTATCACTAGCTTAGGATAAAAGATGAGGACAAAATAAAACAACATTCAGAACGATATATGGACATTAAAAATTTGTTGTTATACCATTTGGTCTCACTAACGCACCAACCACGTTTATGTGTTTAATGAACAACATTTTCAGTTAGTACTTGGACAAGTTCGTGTTGTTATTTATTGATGATATATTAGAATATTCTAAAACAGAAGAAGAATACCTAAGGATAGTTTTGCAAACTTTAAGAAAACAAAAACTGTATGCTACATTCGATAAGTGCGACTTTTATCAGAAGAAAATATAGTACCTAGGACATGTAATATCTGTAGAAGGTATTGCAGTCAATCCCAAGAAAATAAGAGCCATCATGGAATGGCTGACCCTTAAGGACGTAGCACACATCCAGTCATTCATGGGAATCACCGGATATTACCATATATTTATAGAGGTATTTTCCAAGATTTCATACCCTATCACATCATTACAAAAGAAGGGAACCAAGTTTAACCGGTCACAGAAATGTGAGGACAATTTTAATAAGTTAAAGGAATTGTTAACAACCGCACCGATTTTAAAGGTAGCAGACCCGGAGAAAGACTTCACAGTCTATGTGGATGCAAGTAAAAAAGGTTTGGGTGGTGTCCTGACTCAGGAAGGGCACAATATTTGTTATGAGTCCCGAAAACTAAAGGAACATGAATGAAACTACGTCACTGACGACTTAGAATTGGCAGTTGTAATACACGCCTTAAATATACGGTGACACTATATAATGGGAATTTTTTTTCTGTTATTGACTAATAACAGTGGTGTGAAATTTTTGTTTAGTCAATCGGACCTTAATGCAAGGCAAACAAGGTGGTTGGCCTTCTTGAGCGAATTTGACTTTGAGGTAAGACACATCAAGTGTAATGAAAACAAGGTAGTTGCTTCCTTAAGTAGAAGAGTTCATGGGTTGTTTGAAATAAAAATTAGTAGGGAAGAAAGTGATCTTGAGTAGAGGATAAAGGATGCAGGTAATAATGATGAAATTTACACTAAAACAATGGCATATTTACAGAATAATACAAAAAATTCAAACAAAACAGAGCTAATTTTGGACAGAAATGGTCTACTATGATATAAAAATAGAATCTACATACCAGATTCGTCTAAATTAAAGTTAACAGTTTTGGACGAGGTACATAAGAAACCATATTCTGGTTATTTGGGATACCAGAAAATGGTAAGAGCACTAAGGAAGTTATTTTATTGGCCTAATATGAAGGGAGAAACAACATAATACTTAGCTAAGTGTCAATATTGTTAGCAGGTGAAATCCGAACACCAACATCCAGCGGGCCTATTGTATCCCTTACCTATGCTGGAATGGAAATGGGAGACTATATCACTGGATTTTATTACATGTTTGCCTATAACTCAAAAACATAATGATTCAATTATGGTGGTAATCGATAACCTTAGTAAGTCTGCACACTTTATTCCTGTAAAGTATACTTTTAAAGCTATTAACATCACTGAAATATTCATGAAAGAAATTTTTAGACTCCATGGTATTCCTAAAACGATGATTTCAGATAGAGACGTAAAATTTACATCTACTTTTTGGAAAGAATTGTTTGCAGGGATAAATACTAACTTGAATTTCAGCACCATTTATCATCCACAAATGGATGGGAATACCAAACAAACAACCAAATCGTAGAAGATATGCTACGCATGTACGTAAGGACAAAACCAAGAAAGTGGGAAGACTACCTACACTTGGTAGAATTTGCGTACAATAATGGCTACCAAACTTCGGCTAAGATGAGCCCCTTCGAAGTACTGTATGGCATAAAGTGTACGACTCTGATTAGTTGGGATAACCCAGTTGACAGACTCATGGTGGGACGAGAAATACTCCAAGAAATGGAGAATATGGTAAGAAAAGCACAACTGAATTTAAAAGAGGCACAAGACAGATAAAAAATTTATGCGGACCTGAAAAGAAGACACCTGGAATTTCAAGTGCTAGACCATGTCTATTTAAAATTCAAGCCCAGAAGAAGTTCACGAAAGCTAGGGAAAATTTCCAAGTTGGCACCCAGGTTTTGTGGTCCTTTCGTGATCTTAGCTCAAATTGGACCCGTGGCATATCAACTTGCACTTCCTGCCAATATAAAAATTTATAATGGATTTCATGTTTCTTTGTTAAAGAATTATGTTAATGACCCTACTCATATGATTGATTGGAACTTGGTGCAGGTGGAACCAGAAGGCGAGTTCCAAGTGGAACCTCTGCACATTTTGGACAGGAGAAATATAGCACTTCGAAATAGAGCCGTCACCCAGGTAAAAGTGCAATGGAAGCGCTTTAGTCATGAGGAGGCCACTTGGGAGTTGGAGGGAGATTTGCAGAAATCTCATCCAATCCTATTCCGAGAGAGGGATGAACACTGAGGACATCATTTTATTGAAGGGGGAAAGGATGTAACATCCCCCAAAATAAACTATTTTAAGTCTGAAAATACATAGGAATTTATTTTCATTTTTAGTAAATTTGAAATTGAAAATTTATGGCCATTTATGGCAATTCTGAATTTTAAATTTAGTTAATTGTAATTTATGATTAAGACTATTGGGAAAGATCTCATTGATCCAACTAACTCTTTGACTATGACACTTGTAATAAATAAATATTTTTATAATTATTGTTGATGGACAAATAGAACAGTCAAGTTGAAATAAGTTGATCATGACTCCATGAGTGGGGAAAATGTTGGAACTACCTCAGGGTTGAATGCTACAATGGGAAAATCAAGAAATTGACCATTGACAGTCCCTGAAGGTTAGGATTTTGAAATCTACGAAAATTCCCAAGAGGAAAAAGACCTAGGCATAATTATTTTTGGATATATAACATATGGGAAGAGGCGGGACATTGCCTTGTATGTTGGGGAAAAGAAATATCTCTTGTTGTTATGAACACTATTTTTCTGAGTGTGAGGCAAGGAGAAGTTTTCTTAAAATAGAAGAACTATAGTTGAGAAAGAGTTATGGAGTTCTCCCTCGTGGATTCATGGTCAGGCTAGGGGGTGAGCGGAGCAAGTAGATTTGGTTGTTTCATTCTAAAGTTGGGAGGAACTTTGTTGTTCGTAAATTTCTCAGGTATGTCCATCTACTGCTTCTTTGATTGAGTGTTTTTTTTTAGTACTGATAGAATGCATATCTTTAAATCTAGATGAATGGATTTATTGATTTAAATGTTGTTGGAATGAAATAAAATATTGTATAACTCTCACAGTTTATTGTATTCCTTGAGTAAGAAACTTTGTATGTGTTAGCTATAGATGGGACTGTGTTATATAAGTATACATAAGATGTAATTAAAACTATATGGGATATGTATTATACTAACCCTAACCTTTCTGGCATATGATTTATTTCATACAAGTAACCAACTTGAGAATTTATTGTCAATTGAAAAATCCAAAGAATGGTCTGAAAGTAAACTTGAGGATTTAAGTTTTACCTAGATATATATTACTATAGGTTATATAGAGAGGTTGTACCGAATAGTTAGGAAGATCAGACTATACAAACGTTACTAAAAAACTAGGAATGATTACCTACAATAGGAAGTGACTAAATATAAATATATATCTATATATATAGCATAGATTAAATACACAAGTTGTATCAAATAGTTATGAAGATCAGACTATGCAAATGTTATTGAAAATGGAACGATTATATATGATAGTAAACTATTGTATATGTGTGTGTGTGTGTGTGTGTGTGTGTGTGTAGATATATGTACAAAGTTCTGGATCCACTTAAGATTTCTATTGCATAAATAAACTAGATATAGATGACATAAAGTAAAACATGATTAGTCAGATGCCGCAATAATCATAACAAGAATCTGTTCTTTTCATAACAGTATTCACTTCACTCCTTTAAAACGAGAAGATAGAATATTTGAGTAACCCTAAGCCTGGAATAAATAGTTAACAACCATTGTTTCTTTACAAAATATTGTTTCATTACAAATGCGCAAGAGAAGAATCCTGTGACTCAAATATGAAAACTTATTACATATCCTGTAAATCAGTCCAGTAATCAAAGGTGCATTCAAATCTATGCAAGTACTGCATTTAACATTTTCCAACAATGAAACAATTATTACAACCATTGAATATACTTGTTAATCAGTCACTACAGGAGTCTGGACTCAATAACGATATTCTAGGCCAGAACTGTACTTTCGTTTGTTAGAACCTATAATGATAAACCATGAGAGTACTATAAAAGGAACCCAAGTACCTTTTGCATAAGGCGGGGTGTAACATCCCTCTCATGCACACACTGAGCGAACTTATTCTTTGAGGACACTTGCTTGCAAGTGATCCGTATTATTATACTATTGGTCATTGATTATGATTATGAGGCATTATTAATTTGATTATATGTTATTTTGATGTACTAACTTAGACAGGTGCTATTGACTCAGTTCTCCTGAGTGTGCAGGATTTGGACCTAGAGGATGTTGAGGCATCGATGAAACCCTTAGACTCTGGATCGAGTCCGGGAGTGGACTATTGGGGTTTGATTTTTGTATATATGACATATGTGCATATGATTAGATGTTATGATTATGGATTTTATTCTCACATGATTCTTTGATGATGCAGGCTGATGATAGTTTGCCGACCAGACTCACATGTGGAGTAGAGGGCTTATGCATGAGTACCTGACAGAGTATTAACTCCAGGGGTTTTTTATGTCTACCAAGTCAGTCAAGAGGCAAGTGGCACCCTTGGAGCACGTTGTGCGTCCTGAAGAACACATCGTGAAAGAAAAACAAAAAGAGGCGAGTAGCACCCTTGGAGCACGTAGTGCATCCTGAAGGGAACATCACACAAGAAAAACATAAAGTGGCGAGTGGCACCCTAAGAGCACGTAGTGCGTCTTGAAGTGCATGTCACGCAAGGGAAACATAATGAGGCGAGTGGCACCCTTGGAGCACCTAGTGCATCCTGAATGAAACATCACGTTGTTAACTAAGTGAATAAACCTAGATGACCTTAGAACGAATAATGTGATAAGAAAGATTTAAAAACAATTTCCCTAATAAAATGTCGCCTAGCCTCGAAAATTAAAATATAGGTCTAAAGTAATACTTGTGGTAAAAATAAAAATAATAATCATCATCATTAAACATGTGACGAAAATGGGGTAACAAACTCAATTAAATTATTAAAATCAAATTATTAAGGAATTTAAAATTTTAAAATGGAATTGATTGTTTTTCTACTTATGCTAATTAAAATTATTAACTAAAAAGAAAAATGGGAAAAGGGTAATTTCCTACGCTTGCTAATTTGAGTTTTAGATAAAAAGGGAAAGAGAGAAATTTAAAAGAATTGAGAAACTAAGGAAAAAAAGGGAGGAAACATAAAGAGAAAGGGAAACATAAGGAAAAAGCAGAATGACTAACTTAGTAATGTATCTTTCCATTAAGAACTTTCTAAATTCAACTCAACTAGTAATTAGTCACAGGGTAAGTCATTAAAATGTGTAAGGGAATATGAAGATGCCTAGGAGCGATTCTAGGAATTCTTTTAGGTGGGTGAGGGAAAAAGGAGTGTTTAAATAATTAATGAAATTAATTTTTGGTGCAATTAATTTTTGAACAATAAATTAAATGAGAAATTATGAAAGAAAATTACTTAGAAACTCTATATAAAGGAAGGAGGAGGAGAAGAATGGATCTCTTATGTTATGTGTAACGTTACGCTACATAATTTTAGACTTGAAGGACTTATCTTATGGGAGTTGGGATACCCAGCTCAGTGAGGAGTGGTAGCTCGGCCCTGCGAGGTGAGTTGGGAGCTAGTTGTTCTCTTGTTTAGTGTACGTGCTCTATTTGCGGCTCAGAGGGATAAGGGGGAAGAAGAGTAACCCTAGTGTTGGTTGGGAGGTACCGGTGAATTCACAGTGATCGGAATGTGGGAGCAACATGAAGCGTGCGGGACACGACTCAGAGATGTCGACTTGGGCTATGGTACACATGCATTTATTTAGCATGGTAGATTACTATTGACCTTACGCTTTCATTTCTGTACTTTTAATTCTGTACAGAAGATGTTTGACTTAGCATTTTAATCGAGAACTTAAATTCCCCATATCCTTAAGCTCGCTGCTTGACTTGATTCTCTAGGCATTTAATCCATGAATGTTTTCACTGTCCTTTTGGTTTTATTGATTTGTTGTGAAGAGTTATTCCTTTTACTTCGTCCTCATCCCTAGTTCATCAGTCACGCCTGAGCAAGTCGGCAAGGAACAAAATCGCCAGACGTCACTTTGGTGTTAATAGACCTATAGATCTTAATGCCCCGCTTTTCTGTGCGTGGATGATGAGCAAAGGATTTTTTTCCGAGTTGACTACCTATGTTCATTGTTCCTGGTTGAGAGATTGGGTTGCACGTTGCTACTACGATTTATTACCTATGTGGTCGTTTTATTATTGACTGTGATTTATTAGGCAGTGACTGTTATTTTATTACATAGTGACTGTGAATGTTATATTGTGACAACATTTTAATTTATTGATTTACCCCGACGATTTTACCATAGCGACCCTACCCTGCGACCTCTCCATGATATCCTTACCACTATTATTTTACCACTTACATTTAACTCTGCGCACCAGTTCTATAAATCCATCCTTTAATGAACAACAATAGCAATCTATGACAATCTATCTATCTACGACGGTGATCCTAACAGACATATTAGGACAGCAGCTTTATCGGTATTGCTTAATGGGGATTTTATATTCATGGTAGGACAACGAATTTATTTCCTGGTATGACAAAGATCTTATTTTTATGGTATGGAAATGATTTTACAATTCTTGCACGACAGTGATTTATATTCATTAATGGACAACGAAGCATTGTTGTTGAGTGACAACGCAATTCTAAGTGATGCCAGCGCTACTCTATGTATAGAAGACAACAAAATTTTTATTTACTGCGTGACAAGGATTTTATAGCGATAACGATTGGACAGGATGTGATAGTTTAATTGCACATTTGAAGGTTTTTTTTTTCACAGCGTCTTGCTGGACAGAGATTTAATGGTGAAAGGTTCAATTCTTTTCCTTTTAAGTATAGTTACTCAACAGATTTGGTTCAATTCCTTTCCTTTAAAGTATAGTTACTCAACAGATTTGCTGAACAACGATTTAGACGTGGATTCGCATGGTGATTTAGATATGGCCTTAATGTTTGGTTATGAATTTATTGCTTTTATACCAGGTTATACCTGGAGTCTCTCCATTACCAACGGTTCCATGAGGAGGGTGACATCCCACCTATGTAGCCGTGAATCTACAAACCTGTACTTATTTAGTATTCGCCACTGGAATTTCCTTATCTCTCTCATTTATTTTATCCGTCTAATTATTGATCAGAATAACCACTACCTTACCTTTAAAGCATAATAAATCAATTAAAGAAATTGCTCCTTTCTTTAACCATCTAAGGGCTTTTATTGCGTCTATTCAAAATACATTTTTATACAAGCATTCCAATTTCTCTTAGGTCTACCTTAAATTATATTCCTGGTAACAAGGGTTTTTACCATTTTTGTGCCATTTCCCAACCCATTCTTAGAGAAGCAAGTAGGTCGATCCATGATATTACTTATTTGTTAAATTTTTTTTTGGAAATGAATGTTTTTTCTATTAAAAGGTTCGGGTGATCCAGTGCATCTTTAGAAATTGATGCGTACTCGGTTTTTACAGAAACGTATTGTGGTTACATGGAGATCATCCTCTATAATCAACCTAATCACCAACGATAACCCAAAAGGAGAAGGAATATAAATTTTATGTAGTGCTCTGAGTGCTGTTGCCTTGGACTCCTGTAGCAAGCACCGCCCAGATTGACTCTAATTAATCATTGGTCGAATAATATATTTATACAAATGTATGTCCATTATTTATTTAAGGAATTCACATGCCACTTGTTGTGATAAGCATAGTGGAGAAGCCCTTGTCCTAGGTAAAACTAAGATATTTTATATTTTGGGTTGAGGCACTTTTAAAAAAAATAAAAATATGTTCGAATCAATTCGCCTCTTGATTTTTTTTCAGCTAAGACATCATTAAAGTCACCAGTTAACCATATTACTTGATTTAAGATGGCTTAAGAAGATAGCATGATTGATATCATATGCAACACTTGAGATCAATCCTTGAGCTGCTAAACTTGAGTCTAGTTAGCCCCGACTTGAAGAAATTTCCTACAAGGAAACCTTATGATTTATGTTTAATGAGAATTTATTCTTGGTGATGAAGTTTTCCATGATAAGAGATTTTAGTAAAAGAAGGAACTCTACATTTTGTGACTAACCCTTAAAACAATTACTTAATGCCAAAGTTATAAATCATGAAGGTTTACATAAATAAAATAAATAGTGGAAAACAATGTAAGGCAATACGGAGAAGGAAATTCTTACGAAAGGTTAAAATAGTGGCTATCCATGAGTGAACTTTAGTTTAAAATCATAATCGTGAAGAAGTTTAAAATCATAAATGTGAAGAACTCAAGGGTGGAAAGGAATTTAAGGAAACAACGTGTTCAAGAGTATCTAACCACTTTGAAATTATTTAATTTAAAATAAATGTTACTCTTTTTTAGTTTGCAATAAGTTTGGAGGTAAGATATTTCTCCCTAAAACTTAGAATTAATTTCTTACAGATTTATTACTCAAAAAAAAATTGCACTTTCTGCTTCACTTGTAGTCGTAAGAATGGGGTCTTAACATATGGTGTAGCGGGGTTGATTAGAGGACGCCATAGAGGTTCTCATTGTGGTGTCATGGAAGGAGGTGCGACGCCTCTAGTGTCCACACCCTCAGAGTCTAACCCCAAGGGGAAGAAAAAGTACTTGGGATGGATTCGAGTGTTGTAAGGGATGATGATGGTTTGACAAGTCCCTTCCAAGGAGTGTCAGAGGCCTTGATTCACCATTCGTACTAAGTTGAGGCTAGGACGCCTGTACCCTTGAGGGTCCACAGCATGCCCCAACCAGTACCGTTAGATTTCACCATGAACTCGAGAAGGTCAAATCTTCCAAGTTCTTAGGTGCCCTAGATGACGCAGCCCTCGAAGCATGGTTGGAGAATATGGCGAGGTGTCTGCACTTCATGACTATACCTCCAACATGAAGGTCCACATGGTGGACTTTCATCTGAAGGGGAACGCTCTTTTATGGCGAAGACGGTCCTTCCTGAATTGAACATGGTCGTTAAAGATGTGTCAGGGAAACTGTTCGATGAATGGTTCCAAGAGAGGTACCTATCAAAGGAATTCAATGAACATCATCTCAACGAGTTCTACACCTTAATACCGAAAAAATTAAGGTAAACAGGTTCTTGTTTGGCCTTAACATCAGCATACATGCAAAGGTTAGGATTTTGATGCCTCAAACCTTGCATGATGTCATCCAGAAGACCCTCATAGAAGAGGAGGAGCTTATTAGTAGGGGTCAAAACATGACTCCAGTGAGACCGGTAGGGCAGGGATCATCCGGTGCAGAGCAGCATCACACACCAACCATACTTATGTCAAGATATCATGTCTTCCAAAAAGAATCCACTTTCACTACACCTCGACGACCAATGCCTTAGCAGCAGACACCTTATCGGGGACCACCGCATCAGTCGTAGTGTCGACTACAGCAACAATAGTTTAGGCCTATTCAGCAAAACAAACTAGGATTCCAGTCCGGTGGTCCTTCAGCTTCTACTTCAAGTACCAGGAGTACTGGACCAAAGAAGGGGTGTTGGACATGTGGAGAGACACACCACCAACTCGGATGCCGGGTGTAGAGGACTAAGGGAACGGGATCAGCCGAACCCACGACCGTGGGAGATTTGGGCAAGGCCCATCGAATTCTTGTAACAGTGAATAACTGCCAAGTAGAGCACCATTTGACTATTCTCGAGACGTCAGGTACTGTCACTCACCAGACCCTTATTATTTTGATAGATCTTGGTGCTATCGAGAGTTTCATTTCTAGTGCAACGCTAAAAAGGATTAAGGTAAAGGAAGTCAAACAGGAGGAGTTTATCTTTGTAGAGATGGCTTCAAGAGCCAAACAAAAGGTTGGAGGAAAGGTTACGAGTTGTACCCTTAACCTGGAAGAGTTTGTTACAAGGGTCAACCTGTACGTCAGGATCTTAGGACCTTATGATGTCGTGATCGGTATGGACTGGTTGGAATCGCATGAGCCAATACTCAACTGTAATATGAAATTATCGAGCTTGGTCAATGATGAGGGAAAAAGACATGTGATTTTAGATCAGAACCAAGGAGTTTCCCTGAGGTTCATCTCTTCCTTGTAGCTACGGAAGATCTTGTGCAAGCGATGTAAGATTTATGCGATCTTTGAGTTAAATGAAAAAGGAGTAGCGGAAGGTCTAGAACACCTTCTTGTGGTGAGATATTTTGTATACGTCTTTCCAAAGGAGTTACCTGGGATGACACCGGAGAGGGAATTGGATTTTACCATAGACATAAAACTAGGGATTGAACCAATAGCGAGAAGCCTTATCGAATGTCAACCCTAGAGTTCCAGGAGTTGAGAATGAAACTGAAGGATTTGTTGGACCTAGGATTTATACGTCCAAGTGTGTCACCATGGGATGCACCTGTTATTTTCATACGAAATAAGGATGGGTCATGGAGAATCTGCATTGACTCACTACTGCATTTGGGTCAAATTCCGACGGCGGGTTCGACACAATTGCTACTTTCTATTTTCAGAAGATCAACAAACCTCAGACCCCCTCAAACGTCATTTCACATGACGTCGTTTTTTCGACGACCTAGTTTTCATTTGTATTGCAACGTTTCAAACGTGGAAAGAGAGACGTTGCAAACGTGGCAAGACCAAACTTTCAAACGTGGCAAGAGAGACGTTGCAAACGTGGCAAGACTGACATTTCAAACATGGCAAGAGAGACATTGCAAATGTGGCAAGACCAACGTTTCAAACGTGGCAAGTGAGATGTTGGAAATGTGGCAAGTGAGACATTTAAGACGTGGCAAGAGAGACGCTTCAAATGTGGAAAGACCGACGTTTCAAATGTGGCAAGTGAGACATTGCAAACGTGGCAGGTGAGACGTTTCATATGTGGCAAGAGAGACGCTTCAAAGGTGGAAAGACCGACGTTTCAAACGTGGAAAGTGAGACGTTTTAGACGTCTAAAACGTGGCAATAGAGACATCTAGAACATGGCAAGTGAGACGTTTCAGACATCTGAAACGTGGCAATACAAACATCTAAAACGTGGCAAGACCGATGTCTTGAAGGTGGCAAGTTCTCGTCTAGAATGTGGTAAGAGAGATGTTAAGAGGTATCATCTTCGACGTGGTTTCTATGGGAGCGACACTCCAAAATGTCGCAATAGCGACCTTCTTGTAGGTATTTAAAAAAAAAAAACAATGTCATTACTAAGAGGGACAAGTACATTAACCTTTGCTAAGATACTAGCCATATCAATATTTAAATCTATATCATCGGTCTATATTTAAGAAACTCAGTTTTTTTTATTAACAATTTATCCTCTTAGTTTATGTATCCATTAGATACAATGTTCTTAACACTTTCATATCTTTGTAGCCACTAGGTGGCATTGGTTCTTTTATTTCAATCTTAAATAATGAACTAAGATTTTTTTGCTAATATTTAGATAAGACTATAACAATTGATTGTAATTCCATGGTTGCTGGTGTGGAGAGATGTTTTTTGGGGTCTATAATTTACGAGTCAGAGAGAGTATAGTCTCTATTAGAGACATCTGATGTTGGTCACCTGCTTTACTGTGGGAAAGAGAATAATCACAACATCACAGATGAAAGATAACATGAAGTAGAAAAAGATTTCAATATACAAGGAGACATGCTTTTCCCTCCATTGAAAAGAACCATTTGATTAG
>JZKD02S2083042.1:205675-227508 GCA_000966675.3 Picea glauca | reverse complement strand
TCATCTACTTCCATGGAATCATTAACTTGATCTTCATTATCTACTTCAAGTTCTTCATCTTGTACTACAACATCATTTATGCTACTACTTGGTGCTTTGTGCATAAAGTTAGGGGCAAATCTAACTTTATAATTACAAACAATCATGAAAAATTAGTGCATGTATAAAAAATTATAAAATTTGAGAATATAATAAATATTAAAATAGATAATGAATATACATACCATCGGACGATATTCATTTGATCCCATGTCCATGTGCCCATATTTTCTATAATTTTTTGTAGTTGTTGCTATTAAAAATCTTTCGGGACATCTAGTACAACAATTTTTGCAAGGGAAATAACATTTACCGTCACCCTTTTCACCCTCTTTAATTATTTTCCCAGCTCTAATGTTTTCTGACATTCTTCCCCACAGACTTATACTGAAACAAATATCTATTTTTTGTTCGCTGAGAAGACCCGCAAACCCTTTTTGAAGCATCGTTATTATACAAAACTTGTCGCAACATCCGTCAAATGCAACATATTTATAGATTTTGTAACGTCGCAATTCCGACGTAAAAAAGTCCTAAGTGACCGTTGGTATTTGACTTGGTGAACATACTAAGGTGACCGTTGGAGGGGAAAACCTAGTTTCGCAAATGTCGCAATTGCGACATACATTTTCACAAACGTGGAAAGAGAGGCGTTCCAGTGGAAAACGTGGCAAGAGCGACGTTAACGTGCCAATTGCAACATACATCTTCACAAACGTGGCAAGAGAGAAGTTCTAGTGGAAAACATGGCAAGAGCAACGTTAACGCGGCAAGACCGACGTTAACATGGCAATTGCGACATACATCTTCAGAAACGTGGCAAGAGTGACGTTCCAATGGAAAATGTAGCAAGAGCGACGTTCCAGTGGAAAATGTGGCAAGAGCGACGTTAACGTGGCAAGACCGACGTTAACATGGAAATTGCGACATACATCTTCACAAACGTGGCAAGAGTGACGTTCCAGTGGAAAACGTGGCAAGAGGGACGTTCCAGTGGAAAACGTGGAAAGAGTGACGTTAACGTGGAAAGAGCGACGTTATCGGGAAACATGAACTTTTTTTTTATAAATTTCCTCTATTTTGCGACAATATGGAAAATTTTGTCCATAACGCCTCAAATAAAACGTCGGAATTTTTACAATATGTAGTAGTGACTATCATCAATTGAACAAGGAAATGATCATGAAGCAACATCCATTTCCAAGGACTAATAATCTGTTAGATCATATGAAGGGTGCGACGGTGTTTTCCAAGATCAATTTTCGATCGGCGTATCACTAGCTAAGGATCAAGGAGAACGACATCCCTAAGACCACCTTGAAGAAAAGGTTTGGAGATTACGAGTTTATTGTTTTACCATTTGGACTGAAAAATGCCCCAGGGGTATTTATGAGTTTGATGAACGGGGTATTCTGCGAGTACCTGGAAAAGTTCATCCATGTATTCATTAACAATATTTTGATTTACTCTCGGTCGACAGAAGAGCATGACAAGCACTTTCTCTTGGTACTACAGTATCTGCGAGAGCACAAATTGTACGGGAAATTGTCCAAATTCTCATTTTATTAATCGAACATTTACTACTGAGGGCATGTCATCTCCGACGAAGGTATCGTCATGGATCCAACAAATTTAGAGGCTATAATGGAATGGCCTGTACTAACGAATGTCCCAGAAGTGCATAGCCTCATTGGTTTAGCAGAATACTACCGACATTTCATCAAGGGATTCTCAAAGATAGCAAATCCGATTACAGAATTACAGAAGGAGAACAAGAAGTTTGTTTGGACTGAGAAATGTGCAGAGGAATTTTGGAGGCTCAAGGAGTTTTTGACAACAACATTGATACTAAAGGTCCCTGACATGGACACAGACTTCTTGGTATGCACTGACACATACAAGGAAGGCTTAGTCCAAGTCTTGATGAAAGACGATTGAGTGATCGCTTACATCTCAAGGAAATTGAGAATCCATGAGGGGAACTACGCGACGCACAATTTTGAGTTATTAGCCATTATATATGCTTTGAATTTTTGGAGACACTACCTTATTGGATGAAAATTGGAACTAAAAATGGACCATTGTGGACTACAACACATATTTACGCAAAGTGACCTGAACACGCGACCATGATGTTGGTCGAAAATTTTTAGAGAGTATGATTTAAAGATTGCTTACATAAAAGGAACAATGAACCGAGTGGTAGACGCATTAAGTCAGAGACCACACATTATTTCAGTGTTGCCTCTTCAAATGAATCTATGTGAAAATATTCTAACTTTATAGCGTGACGATGACTAGTACAAAGAGGTCAATGATTTTATCAGACAAAACACAATGATGCTATGAATAATTGAAGGATTTACGTTGGACAACAATGGACTACTGAGATTTAAAAATTGAATTTACATACCACCGCACAATGATTTGATGAGTTTGATCCTAAACAAGGCTGACAGAGCAGTGTATATGACTTACCCAGGAGTCACAAAGATGAGGGAATAACTTAAACCCTTATTCTTTTGGAAAGGAATGAAGGAAAACATACTCAATTATGTGGTCATATGTCTAGAATTCCAGCATAAAAGATGAACATATACATCTAGCAAGATTACTACAACCACATGCTATTCCAGAATCAAAATGGGAGGTTATTTCGATGGATTTCATTGTTGGATTTCCATTGATGGCAAGGAGAGATAGATCATTTTTTTGTGGTAGTCAACACTCTGATGAAGAGTGCTCATTTATCCATGTACGTACGACATATCGGGCACCTGACATAGCTAGAGTTTTCGTCAGTGAGATTGTGATGTTGCATGGCATACCTAAGAGGATTATATCTGATCGAGGATCAATGTTTATTGGACTAGTTTCCAAGAGGCCTTGGGGACAAAACTTAACTTTAGTACTATGTATCACCTGGATACTGATGGAAAGACTAAATGAATGAATCAAATCTTGGAAGACATGTTGTGCATGTATGTGATGGACCAACAAATGGATTGGGAAGAATTATTGCCACTAGTAGAATTTGCATGTAACAACAGTTACCAAAGCACCATTAAGATGGTGTCTTTCGATTTTCTTTACAGGTGATCGTGTTGAACGCCTTTAAGTTGGGATCGGCTCGAGGATAGGGTCCTAGTGGGACTAGAAACAACCTAAGAGATGGAATATCAAATGAAAACAATAAGATAAAGGATCAAAGAAGCGGAGGATCGACAAAAGAGTTATGTTGATGTGCACCATGTCAACCGTAGTTACAAAGTTGGCGATCGATTCTAATTGCTCGTAAAACCGCATAAGAGTTTGATTAAGTTTGGAAAGGGATCTAAACTCTCTCCTAGGTTCGTGGGACCTTTCGATATTGTGGAGATAAAGGGTCTCATGTCGTACCGGCTAGCCTTGTCTGATTCTTTGAGGTATATGCACGATATTTTTCACGTATCTATTTTGAGACATTATATTAGTGACCCTACACGTGTTATTGACATGAGTTCCTTGCAGGTATCAAATGAGGGGATGCTCTCAGCTAATATAATTCGCATCTTGGATCATCTCATTCAACAACTATGGCATCGAATGGTATATTAGGTCAAGGTCCAGTGGGACAACTATAGTCTGCACTCGACGACCTGGGAGGACGCATATGATATGCACCAACAATTTCCATTTTTGTTTAATAGATAGACTTATGACACTGTGATAAATATTATTTTGACACTTATATAGTGTGAAACTTCGGGATGAATTTTAGACCAAGAGGGGTGTATGTAACTTCCTGCTCTTGTGCACACTGAGTGAACTTATTCTTTGAGGAAAATTTCTTGCAAGTGATTCGGATTATTATACTATTGGCCCTTGATTATGATTATGAGGCATTATGGATGTGATTATATGTTATTTTGATGTACTGACTTAGACAACTATTATTGACTCAGTTCTCCTGAGTGTGTAGGATTTGGACCTCGAGGATGTTGAGGCATCGATGAAACCTTTGGACTCTGGATCGAGTCAGGGAGTGGACTATTGGGGTTTTATTGTTGTATATATGACATATGTGCATCTGATTAGATGTTATGATTATGGATTTTATTTTGACACAATTCATTAATGATGCAGGATGACGATAGCTTCCCGAGCAGACTCACATGTGGAGTAAAGGGGTTACGCATGACTACTAGAGACGTTGAGGGAGAGGTGTGGACAACAACCCTGCCACAACCTACTAGCACTCTCGTTGTTGCTCGAACTGTGGGTTAATGATTACCTAGTTCGGGAAGACCCACGATGTTGTGAGGGAAGACTGTGACAGTCTCTCACGATGATTCTAAGGGGCATGCAATAAGGCAGGGCCCTTATTCCTTAGAGGCCTTTAGTATCCCACAAGATCACCTAATGGAGTGTTTGATCCAGGGGTTTTTGATGTCTACCAAGTCATCCAAGAGGATAGTGGCACCCTTGGAGCACGTAGTGCATCCTAAAGGGAATGTCACACAAGAAAAACAGAAAGAGGCGAGTGGCACCCTTGGAGCACATAGTGCGTCCTGAAGGGTACATCACGCAATAAAAACATAATGAGGCAAGTGGCACCCTTGGAGCACGTAGTGCGTCCTGAAGGGCATGTCACGGAAGGAAAATAGAAACAGGCGAGTGGAACCCTTGTTTCACCCAGTGTGTCCTGAAGGGCATGTCGCATTGTTAACTAAGAGAATAAACCTAGATGGCCTTAGAATGAATAATGTGATAAGAAAGATTTAAAAACAATTTCCCTAATAAAATGTCCCCAACCTCCGAAATTAAAATCTAGATCTAAAGTAATACTTGTGGTAAAAATAAAATTAAAAATAAGATCATCATTAATCATGTGATGAAAAGGGGGTAAGAAATTCAATTAAATTATTAAAATCAAATTATTGAGGGATTTGAATTTTAAAAGGGAATCGATTGTTTTTCTACTTATGCTAATTAAAAGTATTAACTAAAAAGAAAAAGGGGAAAAGGGTAATTTCCTACGCTTGCTAATTTGAGTTTTAGATAAAAAGGTAAAGAGGGAAATTTAAAAGAATTAGGAAACTAAGGGGAAATGGGGCGGAAACTTTAAGAGAAAGGGAAACATAAGGAAAAAACAGAATGACTAACTTAGTAAGGTATCTCGCCATTAAGAACTTTCTAAATTGAACTGAACTAGTAATTAGTAAGGGGGTAAGTCATTAAAATGTGTAAGGGAATATGAATACACCTAGTAGTGATTCTAGGGATGCTTTTAGGTGGGTGAGGGAAATAGGAGTGTTTAAATAATTAATGAAATTAATTTTTGGTGCAATGAAACAGATCGGTGACACATGTACGGGGAGGATTTTTCTAAATTAAATTTTGAATAATAAATTAAATGGGAAATTGGGAAAGAAAATGACTTAGAAACTCTATATAAATGAGGGAGGAGGAGAAGGATGGATCTCTTCAGTTATGTGTAACGTTATGCTGCAGAAGTTTAGACTTGAGTGACTTATCTTGTGGGAGTTGGGATACCCATCTTGGTGGGGAGTGGTAGCTTGGCCTTGCGAGGTGAGCTGGGAGCTAGTTGTTCTCTAGTTTAGTTTGTGTAGTCCCTTTGCAGCTCAGGGTGCTAAGGGGAAGAAGAGTATCCCTAACATTGGTTGGGAGGTACCGGTGAAGTCACAGGGTCACCAAGTGGGAGTTGTACGGAGCGTGTGGGACAACAACTCAGAGCGATTGACTTCGGTTATGGTACACATGCCTTTACTTAGCATGGTAGATTACTATTGACCTTACACTTTCATTTCTTTACTTTTAATTGTGTAAGGAAGATGTTTGATTTAGCATTTTAATTGAGAATTTAAATTCCCCATAGCCTTAAGCTCGTTGCTTGACTCAATTCCCTAGACATTTTATCCATCAATGTTGTGGTTGTCCTTTTGGTTTTATTGATTTGTTGTGAACAATTGTTCCTTTTACT
This sequence comes from Picea glauca, assembly GCA_000966675.3. NCBI lineage: Eukaryota > Viridiplantae > Streptophyta > Pinopsida > Pinales > Pinaceae > Picea > Picea glauca. The sequence continues at coordinate 221,486 of JZKD02S2083042.1, read as the reverse complement.
TCATCCTCATCCCTAGTTCATCAGTCCACACCTAAGAAGTCAACCAATAGATGGATCGACAATCATCACTTTGGTGTTAATAGACCTATAGATCCCGATGCCCTTATTTTTTTTGCGTGGATGATGAGCGAAGGATGTTTTGCCCAGCTGACTACCTGTGTTAATTGTTCTTGGTTGAGCAATTTTCTTGCACCTTTTTGCGATTGATTATCTCGTTGGTCATTTTTCCTTCCTATCCACGAAACACTAAATTCCCTCTGCGTTTTTAACTGTGTGTCCCCAAATTTTTAACTCTGCAATTTAATTTATTTGAATGTGAATTTACCTTACGTTTTAACACCTCTGGCCTGTGTCTTTCTCTATAATTTATTACTTTTTACTAGTGAATATTACCCTGTGAACTTACCCTTGTATTTGATTGTCATTACATTTATTGACTATGTTTTATCATTGATTGTGATTTATTAGGTAGTGACTATTATTTTATTAGATAGTGATTGCAATTTGTATACTGTGACAATGTTTTAATTTATTGATTTACCCTAACGATTTTACCATGGAGACCCTACCTTGCAACCTCTGCATGATATCCTTACCACTGCTATTTTACCACTTGACATTCAACTTTGCGCACCAGTGCTAGAAATCCATCCTTTAATGAACAACAATAGCAATCTATGATAGAGATTTCCTATCTATCTACGACTGTGAGCTTAATAGTCATATTAGGACACCAACTTTATTGGTATTGATTAATGATGATTTTATATTCATGGTAGGAGATCGAATTTATTTCCTGGTATGAAAAAGATATTATTTTTCTAGTATGGAAATTATTTTACAATTCTAGCACGACAACAATTTATATTCATTAATGGACAACAAAGCATTGTTGTTGAGTGACAACGTAATTCTAAGTGATGCCAGCATGACTCTATGTATAGAGGACAGAAAAAAATTTATATACTGTGTGACAGGGATTTTATAGTGACAGTGATTGTCCAAGATGTGATGAGTTGATTTTAATTGCACCTTTGAAGGTTATTTTTTCACAGCATCTTGCTGGACAAAGATTTATTGGTGAAAGGTTCAATTCTTTTTCTTTTAAGTATAGTTACTCAGCAGATTTGTTGAACAACGATTTAGACATGGATTCACACGATGATTTATATATGGCCTTAATGTTTGGTTATGAATTTATTTCTTTTATACCGGGTTATACCTGGAGTCTCTCCATTACCAACAGTTCCATGAGAAGGGTGACATCCCACCTATTGTTGATTAAGGTTGGTTTTCATTGATGTCAACCCTTGAAGAAATCCCTGCAGGACAAAGGTTTGGGTAATGGAATGAATATTGTTTGATGTAAATATGAATCATTATTGTCTTGTCATGGTTGATAAGAAGTAAATATGGATGAGCTCCAAAGTGGTCCCCTTATGGTGAAATCCCTCATGGGAAGACGCTTTGCAATGTAAGAGAACCCATGCTTAATTATTGAATAATGAGATGACCGATAATGAATTTGTCAGGTAAACTATCCTATATGGATAGTTATTTTCATTCCATTTACAGTGGTATGTGTAACGTCACATAACTCCTCATGGTTACAGAGTTATGGCCATGAGAAGTTGGAGACCCCGAGTTTGGGTAATGGAACCAAGTTTGTTTGATGGATAACGGTATGAGTTATGATATATTTTTAGATAATACTATTATATATGGATAGTACATGTCATTCCATTTCTGGTGGTATGTAGAATGTCACATAACTCCTCACGGTTTTAGATTTATAGCCTTACGAAGTTGGAGGACCCTCATATGTCATCTAGAAGCCCCAAAAGGTCAAAGTAGTCAAAGTGGTTTAAGTCATTTTAAAAGGTAAATAATAAAGTGAACTAATGAGTGTATTAAAATTCAAAGTGAATACAAAATAAATTATTTTAATAATAAATTTAATGGATAAATTAGAAGTGGGTTAACCCTAAAATAAGGAAAGTGGGACTAAGTGACATAGAAGATGTTTTTAAGGAAGCTACTTGGAGAGTATAAATAAGAGGCCAGGCTCTCTCATTTCAATAAAACTTGAACATATTGAATATATATAGGTGTATGAGGTAACCAGGGATATCTAAGCCGAAATTCTGAGGGAAGGTGAAGAAAAAAAGGTCGAAATTCAAGGAAGGATAAATTCTTTTGATGGTGTTTTCTAAGGTATGTTATTTACATCTCATCTCACCATTTTCGCTATAATGTATTTTCTATAATTGTTCAGACTGTGAAATTTCTATGCCATTGAGAAAAAATATCAAATTATCTATGGTAAAAAATTTAGCTTGTGGGTCATTGTATTTTTAGAGTTACACTCCGTAGAAAATAGGGTTTGTGGCTAGTCTTGAAACTAGTCAAAAAAATGTGTTTCAGGTAAAAACGTCATAACTTCTTAATAAAAAATAAAAATGTAGTGAAACCAAATTTATTGGATAGGGTACAATATTTAGTATGCTTTGTAACAATTTCAGATCAATTCAACAAATATTATGTGTGGAGAATTCTCTACAAGGTCGCTCTCTAGAATAAGCCAGAATTCAGCAAGGTATGCCATTTTTGCTATAACTCCATTTCAAAGAGGTTTCAAGTAGTGAAACCTGGAGGAATTGAATAAAACACATTGAATAACAATGTGTATTAGTTTCATATATTTATACATTACAGGTACAAAGTTATGATTACTTTAAGTTAGGGTTGTTGACTAATCTAAAACTAGGCATGTGAGACTAAAGAAATTGTTGATGAAAATGCTAGTCACTTGTTGCTAAAGTTAAGGAAGGTTTGCAAGATTGTGATCATATACACCGGGTATATTACACATCTACAAATCAGATTTGTATGATGAAATTGATGAAGTCTTTTGGTTGAGGTACATGTTGAGTACATGGTTAAGACAAGTAGTTGATGAGTTGGCACATACATTAGGTGCATAGTTGATGATGTTGGTACATATTGATGAGTCATAGTTGATTAGTAGTTGAAACATAATTGGTACATATTTGGTACATGGTTGGATGCACTTGTTTATGGTACAGGTTGATCATAGGTTGTTTGGTACAGGTTGGTGCATAGTTGATGCACTTATTTATGGTACAGGTTGGTGCATGGTTGATGCACTTGTTTATGGTACAGGTTGATTACAAGTTGAGGTACAGGTTGATGCATGGTTGATGCATGGTTCAGATTTATTGGTATAGGTTTACAGTGGTATATCTCACAGTGATGGTGTGATAGTGGTTCCATCATTTTGCTTCTAGTTCAGGGTGGAAAGACAGGGCAAGGATAGGTGGTTGTAGCCACCTTCCGGTTGTAGTCGAAGAACATAGGGGGTTGTAGACTCTTTCTGGTTATAAATAGAGAATTGGGGAGTTGGAGATTCTCTCAGTTTGTAGCCTGAGAAACTAGGAGGTTGGAGCCTCCTTCCAGTTGCAGCTAGAAAACAAAGGATGTTGGTGCTTCCAATGAATGTAGTTCTTCAAGACATATAAGAAAAAACATTATGTGGTTTGCTCCCGATTTGCATTTCCATTTAAAACACTGGTGTACTGTGTATGTGTATGATTGTTCATTTGTTCATTACTTATTTACTCTACAGTTATTGGATGTTAATGAGACATTGATATAACACTTGGATTATATGGTTAAAAATGATTAAATTTCTCTATTACTAATTCACCCCCCCCCCTCTCAGTAATCCAACAATTGGAATCAGAGCGAGGTTCCTTCAGAAAAAAATTTAACCATTGGAAGGAAATCATGGATTATTCTGAGAATGGAGTACCGATATTTAATGGTCATAATGATTTTAAGTATGATATGTGGAGCAGAAGGACGAAAGTATTTTTACAGGAACAAAGAAATTATATTTGGCTATCAATTGTTACAGGATATGACAGTTCAAAAAGGGCAAAGACTGCAGCCAAGAAGGAATTGAAGAAGAACAAAAAAATAGTAATGGATTTCATTTGAGAAGGATTACGTAAACCAGTAAGAGAAAAGGTTGGTAAATTTTCATCAACCAAAGAACTTTGGGTTAAGTTACATGACACATATTCTTCACCTATCATAGATTCGGAAAATGCCAAAGAAGATGCAGATATGGAATGATAAGAAATATGTTCATCATGTCAAACCGATTCAGAAGAGGAAGAGTATGATGAATTAGAAGTTGATTACAAAGAAAATTTGATTAGTGCAATTAAATATCTAAGAAAAGAAAGAGAAGAAAACAAGTCATCCAAGAAAGAATTGATGAAGCAAAAGCAAAGTGTTCAAGGTTCCGAAAAGGATCAGCAAGTCATCAAGAATTTAAGAGCTCAACTAGAAGAGGCCAGAAGAATTGAAGAAAGTATAGAATACCAAAATAAATGTTTAGAATCCAACATAGCAACACAAAAGGAAGACACGGAAAAGAGAGAAAATATATTGATGGATCATTTCAAGGAAATAACCAATGACTTAACCCAACTTGAGGAAGAGTTTGGTCAAGAAGAGAGAAGATTGGAAGAAGAAATAATTTCATTGAAAATCCAACTTGAAGAAGCAAAGAGAACAGAAGAGGTAATGAACTCTCAGATAATGAAGAAAGAAGAAGAGGTTGAGAGTCTTGAAGAAGAAGTTGTCACACTAAGAGTCAAAATCACCAAGCTCAACAAGAAAGTTGAAGAGACAGAAACATCCACATCAGTTGTAGAGAATGAAGAGAAGCACTCTACATTGCTAGAAAATAAGAATGAAGAAAATATAAAGATTGATGCAAAATTACTCAAAGAAGGGAATCATGGTCAACCATAATCTGAGAAAACTATTAGAGATACATCTTCAAGAATACCATCCATGTTCAAGCCACAAAGAAGCTTCAGTCATGATCATGATTAGTCAAAGAAAAAATTTAGAAGGACTACACTACAAAGGAGATCATTCACTCCGAGGTATGAAAATTTATTTTATGGTCATTGTTTTTATTGTACTAACTTTGGACATAAGGTTGCAGATTCTGGGATTATAAAAGAAATGTTCAAGTAGACCGTGCCTATGTGGTCGCACATAACATTGAGTGTTATAAATGTCATAACTATGGACACATAGCCAGTGATTGTAGAAGCATGTTCAATAATTCAATGAAAGAGAATATTGATATCAGATATAAGAAATTATGGATAAGAAAATAGGAAGAATAGGTGAACAAATACTAGGTACGAGAGATCGCAAGATTGACAATAAAACAAGATGACGAAAATTCTACAGAGAAAAGGAAAGATGTCAGGTACAAAAAATTTTGGAAAATAAATGAAAGGAAGGAAGGATATGTAAATAAGGAACAGGTTCAATAGATTGTACTTTCAGACATTGTAGTGAAAGATGAGTCCACATATAGAAAGAAAGAAATCAGAGCTCAGAGAGATAATGAATCTACCAATGAAGATGATGATGAATCTACCAATGAAGATGATGATGAATACACATCAGAGCAGGAATTGTTTTGAGCCATACAGATTAGATATTCCCAAGTATTATGCATATTAGATAGGGGGAGTCTATGCGATAGTTGTGACAGACCAAAGAACCATCACTCGAGTAGCTTGCAAAGTTTGAGAAGACAAATTTAGAGCAATTAGTTAGCAGAAGTACAGTTTGATAGTATAATGATAAATGGGTTAGCATTATGGATAGTTGAGCAAGTAGAGTCTTGGACAGTATGGAAATAGATGGATTTGTAAGAACACTTAGCAGGTTTGGATAGATATATGATAGTGGACGAGAGCATGGATTCATAGATTGGGTCAGAGAATGGTTCAAAGACAAAGGAACATTATCATAATGGATGATAATTACATAGGAAATGGCTCAAACAATGCTAATGGATTACAAATTGACAGGTATTTTTTGGACACAGGTAGTGCATACATTAGTTCACATTCAAAACAGAGTAATGCTATGAAACAACACTGACAAAACTCCCTACGATCTCTGGAAAGGAAGACTAGAAAATGTGAAGCACTTCAGAGTTTTTGGAAGCAAATGCTACATCAAAAGAGAATATGGAAGAATGGGAAAGTTTGACTATCATGTGGACAAAGGAATACTTGTTGGTTACTCAAGTACAAGGAAATCATATAAGTGTTACAATCTAAGATTAAACAAAGTTGTGGAAAGCATCAACATAACAATTGATGAAACATGCAGACCAGAATCAAAGGAAGAAGAAAACAAATCAATGGAACAACTTTTTGAAGAAGAAGATGAAAAATAAGTAGAAGAGGAAGATGGATATGAAGAGAATCCAACAGTAGCAGAAGAGAAATTTCATCAAGTATATCCAAAGACACTTAGGAAACGAGTACAGAAGAATCATCCTTCAGATCAGATTATTGGAAACAAAGATGTAGGACTTGAGACTAGAAGAAAAATCTGTTCACCAGAACAAACACCCCTAGCACTCTTATCTATAATTGAACCAAACTATTTTGAAGAAGCCAACAAGGATGAATTTTGGAATAAGGCCATGGATGAATAATTGGATCAAATAGAGAAAAATTACACTTGGGAATTGGCTCCAAGACCAAAAAATAAGAATGTGATCGGCACAAAATGGGTTTTCACGAATAAATTGAATGAAGATGGACAAGTTACAAGGAACAAATCTAGATTGGTATGTAAAGGATATGCATAGATTGAAGGAATCGACTTTGAAGAGACATTTTCCCCAATTTACAAAATGGAAGCAATCTGTTTACTTTTAGCTTATGCATGCTCCAAAAATGTTAAAGTATATCAAATGGACATAAAATCATATTTTCTGAATGGGAAACTTGAAGAAGAAGTCCACATTGAACAACCAGAGGGATTTCATTTGTCAAAGAACAAATATTATTTATGTAAATGAAAGAAGGCCTTGTATGGTCTAAAACGGGCTCCTAAAGCATGGTACTCAAGACTGGATAAGTATATACAACAGGCAGGGTTCGGAAAAGGAAGTGCAGACAACAACCTCTACATCAAGGTAAGTCAAGGTAATATTTTATTAATTGAATTTTATGTTGATGATATTATTTTTGGTAGTGATGATGATAGGTTAAGCCAGAAATTTTCAAAAGACATGCAGAATCAATTTGAAATGTCCTTACTTGGAAAACTATCCTTCTTTCTCAAACTTAAAATATGTCAAAGAAACCAATGAATTTTTATTTCTCAAACCAAGTATATCAGAGAAATGCTAAAGTGGTTTGTAATGGAAGATTGCAAACTAGTTATCACTCCCATGCAAACCAGTTGTAAGTTGAGAAAATATGATGATTCGAAGTCTACAAATCAGAGGCAATAAAGTTCAATGATTGGCATCCTACTATATGTGACATCATCCAGACCAGATGTAATGCAAGAAGTTGGACAGGTGGCACGATTTCAAGCAACACCAAAGGAATCACATGTATTAGCAGTAAAGAGAATTTTCAGATATATCAAAGGAACAAAAGAGTTTGGATTATGGTATCTAAAAGGAAAAGATCTATCACTTATTTCCTACACAGATGCAGATTGGGCAGGTTGTGTTAATGATTGACGAAGCACCAGTGGAGCAACGTTCTAATTAGGTGTGTTTGGTATCATGGCTAGGCAAGAAACAATCATCAATATCTCTATCTACAACCGAGGAAGAGTATATTGTAGAAGTAACATGTTGCACACAAGTTCTTTGGATGAAACAAACTTTGATAGATATACAGGTTGAGTATGATGAGCCCATTCCAATATATTGTGATAATACAAGTGCCATCAGTATCTCAAAAAACCCAGTAATGCACTCTAAGACGAAGCACATTCCAATCAAGTATCACTTTCTATGGGAACAGGTTGCAGAGAAGATCATAGTTGAGTATGTGGGCACAAAAGAACAAGTGACAGACATCTTTACAAAACTACATCCACAAGAAGCCTTTGAATATCTTCGCCAAAGGCTTGGAGTTATTTCTACTCCAAAATGAATCCTTTTTTAATCCTTTTTGAATTCTTATCTTATATGTCTTAGATGTACACAAGGAAGCACCATAAGAGGACATTTCAATCAGGGGGAGCATCCCCAAATGGAAAGATACATTTTCCATTGATGACAAAGGGGGAGAGATTTATCAGATGCAGAGGATAGAGGCATGGTTCCAGGGGAAGTAGATTTATCATATGCACAAGACAAAATAAAATTGATCATATATAGAGGACAGAGGCATGGTTCCAGGGGGATCATGAGTGATATGATTTCAGTATTGCATCAGAGAGTTTCCATCAATGCCAAAGGGGGAGATTGTTTATTAAGGTTGGTTGTCATTGATGTCAACCCTTGAAGAAAGCCCCACAACACAAAGGTTTGGGTAATGGAACCAAATTTTTTTGATGTAAATATGACTCATTATTGTCTTGTCATGTTTGATAAGAAGTAAATATGGATGAACTCCAAAGTGGTCCCCTTATGGTGAAATCCCTCATGAGAAGACGCTTTGTAGAGTAAGAGAACCCATGCTTAATTATGGAATAATGAGATGAAGGAAAATCAATTTTTTAGTTAAACTATCCTAGATGGATAGTTCTTATCATTCCATTTCCAGTGGTATGTGGAAACTCACTTAACTCCTCACAGATAGAGAGTTATGGCCATGAGAAGTTGGAGACCACATGTTTGGGTAATGGACCCAAGTTTGTTTGATGGATAACGGTATGAGTTATGATATATTTTTAGATAATACTATTATATATATATAGTACATGTCATTCCATTTGTGGTGGTATGTGGAACGTCACATAACTCCTCACGGTTTGAGAGTTATGGCCTTACAAAGTTGGAGGACCCTCATATGTCATCTAGAAGCCCCAAAAGGTCAAAGTAGTCAAAGTGGTTTAAGACATTTTAAATGGTAAATAATAAAGTGAAGTGATGAGTGTATTAAAGTTCTAAGTGAATAAAAAATAAATTATTTCAATAGTAAATTTAATGGAGAAATTAGAAGTGGGTTAATGCTAAAATAAGGAAAGTGGGGCTAAGTGACCTAGAAGATGTTTTTAAGGAAGCTACTTGGAGAGTATAAATAAGAGGCAACGCTATCTCATTTTAATCACACTTGAAAATATTGAATATATATAGGTGTATGAGATAAATAAGAATATCTAAGCTTAAATTTTGAGGGAAGGTGAAGAAAAGAAGGATGAAATGCAAGGAAGGATAAATTCTTTTGATGGTGCTTTCTAAGGTATGTTATTTACAGGTCATCTCACCATTTTCGCTATAACTTTTTTTATATAATGATTCAGACAGTGAAATTTCTATTTCATTGAGAAAAAATATACAAGTATCTATGGTAAAAAATTTGTTTTTTGTTTCATTGTATTTTTGGAGTTACACTCTATGGAAAATAGGGTTTGTGGCTAGTCTTGAAACTAGTCAAAAATAGCTATTTCAAATAAAAACGTCATAAATTATTCATAAAATATCCAAATTCAGTGAACCTAAATGTGTTGGTTAGTTTATAGTCTGTAGTATGTTGTGTAACTATTTCATATCAATTCAACAAATATTCTATGTGGGGAACGGTCTGCAAGGTCTCTCTCTAGAATAAGCCAGAATTCAGCAAGGTATGTCATTTTTGCTATAATGCCTTTTATGAGAGGTTCCAGGTGGTGACACCTGGAGGAATTGCATAAAACACGTTGAAGAACATTTTCTATCAGTTTCATATCTTTATACATTACAGGCATAAAGTTATGATTACTTCAAGTTAGGGTTGTTGACTAATCCAAAACTAGACATGTGAGACTTAAGAAACGTTTGATGGAAATGCTAGTCTCTTGTTCTTAAAGTTAAGGAAGGTTTGTAAGAAAATTATCATATACACTAGGTCTATTACATATCTACAAATCAGGTTTATATGATGAAATTCATGAGGTCTTTTGGTTGAGGTACATGTAGAGTACATGGTTAAGACAAGTAGTTGATGAGTTGGCACATACATGAGGTGTATAGTTGATGATGTTGGTACATATTGATGAGTCATATTTTATGAGTAGTTGAGACATTATTGGTACATACTTGGTACATGGTTGGATGCACTTTTTTATGTTACAGACTGATTTTAGGTTGTTTGGTACAGGTTGGTGCATGGTTGATGCATGGTTGATGCATGGTTCAGATTTATTGGTACAGGTTTATGCATGGTTGAAACATGGTTTAGATTTATTGGTACAGGTTTACAATGGTATATCTCACAGTGATAGTGTGATAGTGGTTCCATCATTCTACTTCTACTTCAGGGTGGCGGGATGGGGTGAGAATAGGTGGTTGTAGCCACCTTCCGGCTATAGTCGGAGAACATAGGGGGTTGTAGCCTCCTTTTGGTTGTAGCCAGAGAATTGGGGATTTGGAGCTTCCCTCAGGTTCTAGCCTGAGAAATTAGGGGGTTGGAGCTGCCTTCAAGTTTCATCTGGAAAACAAAGGAAGTTGGTGCTTCCAATTAATGTAATTCTTCAAGACATATAAGAAAAAGCATTTCGTGGTTTTCTCCTAATTTGGGTTTCCAAGTAAAACACTGGTGTACTGTGTATGTGTATGATTGTTCATTTGTTCATTAATTATTTACTCTGCAGTTATTGGATGATAATTCTACATTGATATAACACTTGGATTATATGGTTAAAAATGATTAAATTTCTCTATTATTGATTCACACCCCCCCCCCTCTCAGTAATCCAACACCTATGTAGTCGTGAATCTACAAACATGTACTTATTTAAGAGAATCATTTTAGTATTTTCTACTAGAATTTCCTTATCGCTCTCATTTATTTTATTAGTCTAATTATTGATAATAATAACCACTACCTTACCTTTAAAGAATAATAAATCAATTAAATAAATTGCTCCTTTCTTTAACCATCTAAGGGCTTTTATTGCATCTATTCAAAATACATTTTTACACAAGCATTCCAATTTCCCTTAGGTCTACCTTAAATTATATTCCTAGTAACAAGGGTTGTTACCATTTTTGTGACATTTCCCAACCCATTATTAGAGAAGCACGTAGGTCGATCCCTGATATTACTTATTTGTTAATTTTTTTTTGGAAATGAATTATTTTATATTAAAAGGTTTGGGTGATCCAGTGCATCTTTAGAAATTGATGCGTACTCAGTTTTTACAGAAACATATTGTGGTTACGTGTAAATCATCCTTTATAATCAACCTAATCACCATCAATAACCCCAAAGGAGAAGGAATATATATCTTTTGTAGTGCTCTGAGTTTTGTTGCCTTGGACTCCTGTAGCAAACACTTCCCAGATTGACTCTAATTAATCATTGATCGAATAATATATTTATACAAATGCATGTCCATTATTTATTTAAGGAATTCAAATTCCATGTGTTTTGATAATCATAGTGGAGAAGACCTCGTCCTCGGTAAAAATAATATATTTTATATTTTGGGTTGAGGCACTTTAAAAAAAAAAAAAAAACTGTTTGATTTAATTCACCTCTTGAGTTTTTCTAGCTAAGAACATCATTAAAGTCACTAGTTAACCATATTACTTTATTTAAGATGGCTTAAGAAGATTGCATGATTGATATCAGATGAAAAACTTTGTTGATATTATGGTATCTTTGGGAGGTATGAACCTTTATTGTGACCTTTGACAAGATTAGGATGTTCTGGAAGGAAGCAAAGAAATGAAGGAAACCCTAGACAAGATGTCGACTGCAAAAATATAATTAATATGGATTAATTAGTACCCAGAAGGAGAAGTCGACCCAGGAAAGATTTCCATAATTACTATAAATACAGGGTGCCAGTCTCTCATTATACACACTTCTTAGAATTATAGAGAGTCGTTTCTACGCACTGCAGTCCAACAATTTTGTGTCCAAGTTATGGGGAAGGTACTACACCAGTTTTTGGGTGAGACTATATGTTTAGCTTGGTTACTTCTTTCTTGGTGCATTACCCTCTCTTGCCTATTGGATTGCTACCAGGATTCTTTTCTCTGTCAAGGTCAAGGTGCTCGGAAGGTGGCTTCATCCTATGGTTGGGTGACAAGGGTATTGTCAATGGTAAAATGAGCACAATCTTTTATATTATAATAGGTTATGAGCCCACAACTGCTTCATTCAATCTAAATGCTAGAAGCAAGCATAGACACTAGGATATTGAGCTCACTAAGGAACTCTCGCTAGGGTTACTAGCAGGAGCAACTTCCAAAGACACTGTCACTAGGGTTACTAGCATAAGCAGTTGCAGAAACCCTAATCTCAGATCCAACACCTTGTGGTGGAGCATCTCACTCAAAAAGAAAATATCTAGATGCTCCCTAACTCAATGCACCTCTAGGCTCTCTCAAAATATAGAAACGACGAAGTTGAAGTTTTGGATCAAGGCATGACCATTTACTAGTCAACCGAAGACATGAGTGAAATGATCATTCTTTTACACTACTAATCACTTACTGGAACGATTGAAGATGACATGTGGATAATTGATAGTGGAGCTTCTAGGCACATGATGGAAGATCAAGCCAGACTCTCAAATCTAAACGAGAAGAAGACCTCATACAAGGTAGATCTTGGAGACAAATCCTCTTTCCCCATGGAAGGATTTGGACAAGCCTCCATCAAAATGAAAACATGTAACTATGTTCGCTTAAGCAATGTTTTATATGTATCTGGTTTAGAAAAGAATCTTGTATCAATATCTTTCCTAGAAGAAAAAGGAAACATAATAGCTTTCGTGGATGGAAAGGTCTTATCACGGCATAAACACTCCAGCATAGATAATGCTAGGGTTATTGGATGTCGTGAAGGAAACCTGTATAGACTACTAGAACAAAATGAATAAGCTCTTGTACACAACAAAGTCAACCCCAATGAGCTTTGGCATAGAAGGTATGCTCACATTAACTATCAATCATTACCCTTTCTCAAAAGGATGGTTGAAGGAATACCAGAGTTGCAGTCTATACATGAAGGAATCTGCAAAGGATGTGCTCTTGGGAAGAATATCAAGAAACCATTCCCAATAAGCAACAATAGATCTAAGGAGATTCTAGATCTGATACACTCAGATGTTTGCAGTATGATGCTAGTAAAGTCTCTAGGAGGATATTCTTACTACGTAATCTTCATAGATGACTATTCAAGAAATACTTGGTTATATCTACTCAAGACAAAAGACGAAGTATTCAACAAGTTTCAAGAGTTTAAAGAATAAATAGAAAATCTCACGAATAAGAAGATCAAGACGCTGAGAATCGATAATGGTGAAGAATACACATCAAAGGAATTGGTTGCATTCTACAAATCGACAGGGATTAGGAGGGAGATGACTATTCCTCATAATCCTCAAAAAAATGGTGTAGCAGAAAGAAAGAACAGATCCATTGAAGAAACTATAAAAGCCTTACTAAATGATCAAGGTCTATCCATGTTCTTATGGGGAGAAGTAACAATGACAAAAATACATGTGCAGAACAAAAGTCCTCATCCTATATTGAAGGACATGACACTGGAAGAATGTTTCTCAGGTAAGAAACCTAATGTGGAAAATCTAAGAATATTTGGATGTCCTGTTTTCTCTCACATTCCCAAGGACAAGAGGAATAAACTAGAACCTTCAGGAAATAAAGGGATATCCGTGGGATACAGTGATTCATCCAAATATTATATAATATATATTCCATAACAACACAAGATCAATGTCAACAGAGACGTAACATTCAATGATAAGATGGCCTTCAATAAATCCATAGAATAAACTGTAGAAGAAGAAGAGATTGAAGAACTTAACAAAGAAAGCACAGAAAATGAAAATGAAAAAAAGGAATGACCTGATAATCCTATGGAGCCATGTGAAAACATTCGTTTAGATATCACACCTAATACCAAGAAAAGACCAGCTTGGCCTAAAACTACCTTAGAAGATGCAAAAAGACTCAAGGCTCTAGAAGGAACATTCAGAAAGAGTAAAAGACCTAAAATATTCTCACGTTATGTAGCATACATGACGAAGCTTCTAGATGAAGAACCTACCACATTTGAAGAAGAAGTTCAAAAGGGGAAATGGAAAGAAGCTATGACGGAAGAGCATCAATCCATTATGAAAAATGAGGTATGGGAAATTGTACCAAGACCTAAAGAAAAATTGGTGGTAACTTCAAAATGGGTGTACAAGATCAAACATGTAACATACCAAAGTCTGGATAAATACAAGGCAAGATTCATAGCTAGAGGGTTCTCCCGGAAGGAGGGAAAATATTATTATGAGATGTTTGCTCTGGTGGCTAGATATACTTCCATAAGAGCTCTCATGTATCTTTCCACTTCCATGGGATGGAACTTACATCAGATGGATGTAAAGACAACTTTCCTCAATGGAGATATTAAAGAAGAAGTATATATTGAACAACCTCAAGGGTTTGAGGTACATTTTAGAGACACTCACATTTGCAGATTAAATAAATCTCTATATGGACTCAAGCAAGCTCCAAGGCCTTGATATGCCAGAATGGAAAACTATCTAACGAGACTTGGTTTCTCCAAGAGTCATGTAGATCCAAACCTTTACTATAAATTCGTGGACAATGCACCTGTAATCCTACTACTATATGTTGACAATCTATTCATAACATGTGAAGAGTCTCTCTATTAGAATATAGAATATTGTGCTCATTTTACCATTGATGATACCCTCATCACCCAAACACAAGCCGAAGCCACCCTCCGAGCACCTTGACCTTGACCGAGAAGAGAATCCTGGTAGTAATCCAATAGCCAAGAGAGGCTAATGCACCAAGCAAGAATAGAAATTAATCTTAACAGATGATCTCACCCAGAAGCTAGCTCTCACTTTCCCAGCTCTCCTAGAAACTTGGACACCAAAAAATGCAACTGCCTACGCAGATTTGCCTCTCTCTGCAGCTGCTAAGATGATCAATAATGAGAATTGGCGCCCTGTATTTATAGTAAACTAGGCAGGCTAACTGGGGCCGACTTCTCCTTCTGTGTATCAATAAATTCATTTTAAATGTATTTGTCTAGCCGACAACTTGTCTAGGGTTTCCTTCAATTCTTTGCTTCCTTCCAGAGGATTCTAGTCTTGTCATAGGTCACAATAGAGGTTCATACCTCCCGAAGCTACCATAATATTAAAACTCCCTCCTATCTAGGGAGGTATGGTCTTGAGCACAAGAGACCATTCTACTGGTAGCACTACGAGAACCGTCATTATTATCCAACTGGATAATCTCCTATGAAAACTGGTACAATATCAATTAATAGAACACACCTGTGTCTATTCAGGTAGTACGCAACTACTCAAACTATGAAACATAATCACAAATAGTGGAACAAATCCACCACAGTAGTATATATACTGTCATATATTCTTCATAACAAACATATGATAGCAACCTACATAGAAACAATGTTATGATAAAAATTGAATCATCTGGGCCAATATTTCACTCACGTCTATGAGATCTAAAAGAATATCTGCCCTCAGTATAGAATATCAACAATGGGATATCTGCCCCATTCTTCTCAAACAAGGAAGAAGCATTATTTCTGATTTCTGAGCCCAGACCATTTCTCACCCTAGGTCATTCTTCCTACACTAATTAAAGTGCACCCTAGACAAAATGTATAAACCCTAAGAAATGTTTGGACCATTCCTCACCCTGGGCCATTCCTCCTACACTAATTAAAGTGCACCCTGGAGAGAATGTATAAACCCT
>JZKD02S2083042.1:190197-205625 GCA_000966675.3 Picea glauca | reverse complement strand
TGGACTATTCCCCACCCTAAGCCATTCCTCCAACACTAAACAAAGTGTAACCTAGAGATAATGAGTCTTCCCTAAGGAATAATTGTCTGAACCATTCCGCACCCTAGGCCATTCCTCCGATGCTAAACAAAGTGTAGCCTGGAGAGAATGAGTCTTCCCTAAGGAATGTTTTTCCTACATCAAGCTCCAAAAATGGACCATTCTTTGAAACTTCTCACAACTGTGAACTTTGAAAGAATGACTGCTTGACGAGGCAGACCATTCTACTTGACCACTACTCAGAGTGATTGCTAAGAAGAATGATTTTCCTAGACCACTCCACATGTTAACCACAATGGTAAGTCATTGTCTATGATACATCAGCAATCAGTCTGTCTCCATGTTAACTACAATGGGAAGCCACTGTCCGTCAGAAATCTCAATCCACTTTCCGAACAGGAAAGCATATTTCCAATCTGGACTAATTTTCAATTATAAAAATAAATAATGTTTTCAATGCTCCCTCCTAACTGGAGAGTTATTTAAATCACAAAAATAAATGTTCTACAAGAATATTTTTCTATACCTTCTCTAGCTTTCAACTAAGGGAGTTATTTCCACGATCCCCATCTTCTCTCGAAAATATGCAAACTTGATTATGGATAGAGTTTTTGTCAGGATATCTATTGTTTGCTCATCAGTGGGGATATACTCAAGCTTTACCTCTCCTTATTGGACTCTATTTCAAATAAAGTAGTATTTGATCTCAATGTTCTTCGACCTTTTATAAAACACTGGATGTTCGGATAATCTTATGTAACTCTGATTATCACAATATATTATGGTCGATTCTGGAGTCTGACCAAATAAATCAGAGATTAACTTCCTTAGCCATACTTCTTCTGTGCATTCTTCACAAGCTTCTATATACTCTACTTCTGCTATACTGAGTGTGACAGACTTATGTTTCATGTTGCCCAAGATATCATAGCGAAGCTCAAGGTGAAACACATACCTGAAGTACTCTTTCTATCTTCTACACTTCCTGCCCAATCAGAGTCTGTGAATCCATGAAGTTGGATATTACTAGATGTGGTATATCTCAATACATAGTTTATTGTCCTACGAATATATCTTAGGATATGCTTTGCAGCTATCTAATGCTCTTGTCTAGGTTCCACCTAGAATTGACTTAATGTATATACAGCAAAGCAAATATTTGGTTGAGTATTTACCAAATACATCAATGATTCAATTAGTTGTCGATATAGAGATGGATCTACTGGATCAGAATTTTGGACTTTCACTTTTCTTATATCCGCATTCATAGGAGTGTCCCTGGACTTACAGTCCATCATTCCAAACTTATGAAGGATCTTTATTATGTATGTTCCTTGTTCAAGGATTACTTCACCACACTTCTGCCATACTTCTAGTCCCAAGTAATAGTGCATGAGACCTAGATATTTCATATCAAATTCAGAGGCCAAATCCTTCTTGCACTGGATGATTAGAGATTCTTCACCTGTTATGAATAGATCATCAACATATAATAGTAGAATCACAGGTGCGTTATCCACGAATTTGTAATAAAGGTTTGGATCTGCATGAATTTTGGAGAAACCAAGTCTTGTTAGATAGCTATCCATTCTAGCGTACCAAGCCCTTGGAGCTTGCTTGAGTCCATATAGATCTTTATTCAATATACAAATGTGAGTTTCTCTGGAATGTACCTCGAATCCTTGAGGTTGTTCAATATACACTTCTTCTTCAATATCTCCATTGAGAAAGGTTGTCTTAACATCCATCTGGTGTAGATTCCATCCCATGGAAGAAACAAGAGATATGATAGCTCTGATGGAGGTATACCTTGCCACCGAAGAAAAGGTTTCGTCATAGTCTTCTCCCTCCTTCTGGGAGAACCTTCTAGCCACAAATCTTGCCTTATATTTATCCACGCTTCCGTCTTGATCTGAAATTTAACTTGATCTAAAATTCAAGATCAAGCTGGTATCAGAGCGAGGTTAACCATTTGCTTTGTGATTTGATGTTAACAATATCCAAGCTTCAGCGTGGTGAAGGAGAACTTGAAGAATTTGATCCAAAGATTGGTTCAAGAAGAGGAAGGATGTCTTCACCAAAAGGAGAAGAAGCAGCTTCTTCTATCCCTTCTGAAGGGGAATTTCTGAAATCTTTCATGAGAATGAAAACGATGGTAGAGGATCTCTATCAAGATCGAAAGAAAGGTGAACAAGGTGGACCACCTCATATAGAATATAAAAAAAGAAGGAGGTGGTGAGGAACCCCCTAAAACCCCACAAAATTCTCCATCTCTTCTTGATGGTTCTATTCCTTCTCCATTTGAAAAGAAAAAAACAAAATTTGATCTTAATATGCCTCATTTAAAGCTTGATATTAAGTTTGAATTACCTATGTATAATGGAGAGCTTAATGCTGAAAAACTGGACAATTGGATATGTCAAATTAAAGTTTATTGTAGGATTCAAAAGTTTACTGAAGATGTTGTTAAAATTCAGTTGGCTTCTCTTTGACTTAGAGGGACTGCTCTCATTTGGTGGGAGAGCAGATCTCAAGAGGATCTTGCTACAAAAGGCAAAATCGTTTTTTCTTGGTATGAGTTCACTTCATCACTTAAAAAACAATTTTATCCATTAGGGTATATGCAAAAAGCTATGATGGATTGACAGAATTTGAGACAAAGTAAGGGGCAAAGTGTGCAAGAATACACACAAGAATTTCGAAAAAGAGCATTGGTACTTGGTATACCTCTCTACACTCAGGTAACTCTTCTCAAATATATAGGAGGATTGCATACTTATTTACATCATATGATATTGATGTTTAATCTAACTAACCTTGATGAGGTGTGTGTTCAAGAAACTCACATTGAGTTAAAAGGGAAGAGTGTTCATGACGTTTCTTTAGCTGAATCCATCCAGACAAAAGAAGGCAAGGAAAAGTGGAAAGTTAAACATGTATCTACAATGAAGAATGGTGATGAGAGACCTACATGTTCACATTGTCAAAAGCAAGGGCATGAAGAGGCAAAGTGTTGGAAGCTACATCCTGAAATGAAACCGAAGTGGTTTAAGGATCGGAAGGGGAAGCAAACAACCACGGTTATCGTTGAGGACCTTGGATCAGATTCCAAGGATGAAACAAAGATAACAATCATAGGTGTGAAAGGTAAATCTATTGTTGATAATGATGTTAACATTGGTTCTTCGTGTGCTTCTACTTATAAATACGATGACAATTCTAAGGATAGAAAGAGGAATGCATTGTTTCATATAAGAGTGATTACAAAACAAGCAAAGGTTGACACACTCATAGATAGTGGATCTCAAGTTAATATTATTTCAAAAGTAGTTAAGCAATTGGGATTAACAACAAAACCACACTAGAAACCTTATCCATTAGGTATGCAAAGATAAAAGATTACAAGTAACACAACAATGTGATCTAAAGTTTGCAATTACATCCAAGTTTGTAGATGAGGTTGAATTTGATGTGGTCCCACTAGATATCTGTGGAATTGTGTTGGGTAGCCCGTACTTATATAATCGAAAAGTGATCTTCTATAGAGAACATAATCAATATCACTTGTTTACAGAAGGAATTGAGTACATAGTGCATTCACATTCATTCAAAAATGACAAATCATTGCGCACTACACAACAATTAAAAAGGGCTGTTAACGCAAGTCAGAATTTGGCACTTATGTCTACACAATGTAAGGAAGAAAAGAATCCTAAGCATGAAAAGGAAGTCTCATTTCACTACAATCCACCTATTTTGGTTGATAGTGTTTCTATGGTTAAAAGTCAGCATGGTTCGGGTACAATCTCTTTCACATGTTCAATATTTATATTAAACTTATTACTTATCAACAGTATGTGGTTGGGTCTGACAATGTTGAATGAAGATGTGATTAATAATGTGATTAATGTACTTAAAAATGTCATTGCAGTGTTGATTGTTGTATTGTTGAGTCAGATGTACAGGTTCCAGGAGGAATGGATAGGTGATACAGGACAAGTGAGACAAACATGTCCTCACTTATTTTTCTGAATGATTTCATGATTTTGGTGGTCCAAAGGCTTCTTAGTGGGGAGGTGTGATCTAGGTGGATCCAAAACTGCTCGAAAATACTCAAATGCTGAAAAGGAGGATCTAGGAATGACCCAAAAGTCTCAGAAGGGTCCCTAGGCTCAGAAAATGCTCAAAAATCAAAGTTCTCAGAATTGGATGAAACAAAATCCATTGTGTCCATATCATTCTCTTGATTCTGTCCATATATTTACTTTCTCAAACGGAGCTCATATGGAGAAGTTATGACACTCTGAAGTTTTTTGAAAACATTGAAAAAAAGTCAAACAGTCAACAAGCCGTACTGATGACGTCAGCAATACAGATGCTGACATCAACATGACATGTGGCATCTTGAGGAAATGACACATGGCAGGTCATACGAATGATGACATCAGCAGGGTGACATGTCGTCAGCTAATGAGAGGCTGGCATGTGGCCCAATTAGGAGGCACCACGTGTCACCTTCTAGAAGCCCAGCAGTTTGGCGGATTCAACCAAATCTGGTAGATATCCACCAAATCTGGAGGAGGTTCGCTAAGTTTAGCAAACTGGTTAGTGGCTCTGCTTATTTAGTGAGGCACGCAAAACAAGGCAAGGGGGAGTTGGCAGAGGTTGCATTGGAATCCGTGCCAGGAGGTGTCCCAAGCGACCTGCTCAGAAATAGGTCGACTTTATACTAAAAAGTTGTAGAATTTTGAGACGATTCTAAATATGCTCTCTGTTTCTTCATCAGTGTAGCTGAACATAAAAGTGCCTCTAGAAGAGAAGTTGGCACACTTTTTAAGACTGTACGGATCTGACAAGAAAAGAATGCAATGGAATCTGTGCCAGGAGGTGTCCCAGATGTCCTAGGTGTCCTAGGTGAACCTCCTCCAAATTTGGTTGAAATCTGCTAGATTTGGCTGAGTACGCCAAACTGTTGGGCTTCTAGGTGACACGTGGTGCCTCATGATTGGGCCACATGTCAGCCTCTCATTGGATGACAACACATCACGTTGCTGACATCATCATCCATATAACCTACCACGTGTCATTTCCTCAAGCTGCCACATGTCATGCTGACGTCAGTATTCGTACTGTTGATGTCATCAATACTCCTTGTTGATTGTTTGACTTTTTTTCGTTGTTTTTGAAAAACTTCAGAGTGTCATAACTTCTCCATACGAGTTTCATTTGAGAAAGTATTTATATGGCCAGAATCGAGAGAATGAGAGGGACACAATGGCATTGTTTTCATCCAATTATGAGAACTTTCATTTTTGAGCATTTTCTAAGCCTAGGGACGCTTCTAAGACTTTTGGGTGATTCCTAGATCCCCCTTTTCTACATTTGAGTATTTTCGAGTGGTTTTGGATCCACTTGGATCATGTCTACTGCATGTTTGATATTGTATACCCATTTTGAGGTTACCACTAATTTTTCTTTACGTCTGGGTACAATTTCCCATACTTCATTTTTCATAATGGATTGATGTTCTTCCACCATAGCTTCTTTCCATTGAACCTTTTGGACTGCTTCTTTGAATGTAGTACATTCTTCATTTAGAAGCTTTGTCATGCATGCTGCATAACTTGAGAATATTTTTGGTCTTTTACTCTTCCTGGATGTTTCGTTTGGAACCTTGATTCTTTCTGCGTCTTGTAATGTGGCTTCAAGCCAAGTTGGTTGTTTCTTATTCTTTGGTATGATATCTAGATCAATGTTCTCACATGGCTTCATAGGATGATCAGGTTGATCCTTTTCGTTATTTTCACTTTTCTTTTTTTTCTTCATTTGGTTCTTCAATTTCTTCTTATTCTATAGTTTCTTCAATAGATTTTCTATAGGCCATCCTTTCATTGAACATTTCATCTCTTCTTACTTCTATCTTGTGTTGTTATATAATATATATTCTATAGGCTTTGGATGAATCACTATATCCCACAAATATCCCCTTCTTTCCTGAGGGTTCTATTTTATTCCTTTTATCTTTGGGAATATGAGAGTAAACTGGACATCCAAATATTCTTAGATTTTCTAAGTTAGGTTTCTTACCTGAGAATGCTTCTTCTGGTGTCATGTTCTTCAATATACGATGAGGGATTTTGTTTTGTACATATATTTTCATCATTGTTGCTTCTACCCATAGGAACATGTATAGATCTTGATCATTCAATAAATCTTTTATCATTTCTTTGATAGATCTGTTCTTTCTTTCCGCTACACCGTTTTGTTGAGGATTATGAGGAACAGTCAGCTCTCTCCTAATCCCTACCAATTTGCAAAATGCAACTACCTCCTTTGAGGTGTATTCTCCTCCATTATCTGTTCTTAATGTCTTGATCTTCTTATTTGTAAGGTTTTCTATTTCTTCCTTGAATTCTTAGAACTTGTTGAATACTTCATCTTTTGATTTCAGTAGGTATAGCCACGTCTTTCTTGAATAGTCATCTATGAAGGTTACATAGTAAAGAGATCCTCCTAGATATCTGAATGTCATTGGTCCAAAAACATCCGAGTGTATTAGATATAGGGTTTCCTTAGATTTGTTGTTGCCTCTTGGGAATGGTTTCTTGATATTCTTCCCAAGGGCACATCCTTTGCAAATTCCTTCATGTGTGGATTTCAATTCTGGTATTCCTTCAACCATTTTTCTGAGGAAAGGTAGTGATTGATAATTGATATGAGCATACCTTCTATGCCAAAGTTCATTAGGGTTGACTTCTTCATGTACTAGAGCTTCTTCATTTCATTCTAGTAGTATATACAGATTTCCTTCACGTCTTCCAATAACCCTAGCATCTTCTATACTAAAATTCTTATGCCATGATAATACCTTTCCATCCATGAAGGCTATTCTTTTCCCTTTGTCTTCTAAACATGATATTGATACAAGATTCTTTTATAAACCAGGTACATATAAAACATTTCTTAAGTGAACATGATTACCTGATTCTAATTTGACAGAGGCTTGTCCAAATCCTTCGACAAGGTAAGTGTTTTTATCTCCAAGCCCCACTTTGTACGACGTCTTTCTCTCATTTAGATTTTAGAGTCTATCTTGATCTCCCATCATGTGCCTAGAAGCTCCATTGCCGATTATCCACATATCATCTTCAATTGTCCCGGTAAGTGCTAAGTAGTGTAAGAGACTGACTGTTTCAGACATGTCTTCGGTTGACTTGTAATTGATCATGCCTTTATCCAAAATTTTAACTTCATATTTTCTGTCTTCTGAGAGAACCAAGAGGTGTGCTGAGTTATGGTGCATCTGAATATCTTCTCCTTGAGCGAGATGCTCCATCACAAGGTTTCGGATATGAGAATTAGGGATTCTACAACTGCTCCTGCTAGTAACTCTAGCTACAGTGCTTTGGAAGTTGCTCCTGCTAGTAACCCTAGTGACTGTTCCTCAACGAGCTCAATGTCTAGCGGCTATATTTCCTTCTAGTGTTTTAGGCTGAATGAAGGGGGTGTGGGCCCATAACCTGTTAGAATATAGAAGATTGTTCTCATTTTACCATTGATGATACCCTCTCACCCAACCACAGGCCGAAGCCACCCTCCAAGGACCTTGACCTTGACTAAGAAGAGAATCTTGGTAGAAATCCAATAGCCAAGAGAGGCTAATGCACCAAGCAAGAATAGAAAATAAGTTGAATAGATGATCCCACCCAGAAGCTAGCTCTCACTTTCCCAGCTCTCCCAGAAACTTGCTTACCAAAAACTGCAACTGCCTGCGTAGATTTTCCTCTCTCTGCAACTGTTGAGATGATCAATAATGAGAACTGGCGCCCTATATTTATAGTGATCTAGCCAGGTTAACTGTAGTGACCTTATTTAATTATCCTATTAAATCTCATAAATTTTAACAGATAATATTAAATCTCATAAATTTTAACAGATAAGATTACTTCTACGCAGAACAATAAGTAATTTCTTTCGTTCAACATATAAGCAACATAAATTAAATTTATGAACAACATGCCAATAATTTACATAATCATCCCATAACTCAGAAAATTCATAAATAAAATACTTCTTCTTGATGCTAAAATCTCGCTTATCTGTTTGTCCTCCCTGCTGCCTTGCCCAACCTGCTGCTTTGACCAAACCCTACCCAAACCGACTAACCACCCAGCTAGCTAGGAGCAGCTTTTCTATCTCCCTAGCTTCAGGATACCGTAAGGAATTCTGGCCCTCATGCCCAAAAACCCCAACAACCCGGTGCCCCCTGCAATGGTTCACAAAAACCCTAAATCCAAACTCCCCAAAACCAGAAAATATCCAACCTCTAGCATAGAGTCCTATCCTCCCAATTTTTCATGATCCTCTCTCGTAGGACTCTTCCCCCTAATATCTCCCTCCATTCATCAACTCCCTATCCTCCATTAATTACCTTATCCTCCCCATTATTACCTTATCCCATGCCTTTATTACCTTATCCTTCATTTATTACCTTATCCTCCATTTAATGCTTAATTTCCCCCCGCATATGTAAAGTCTTAAAATAAATAATTTAAAGTTATTAAGCCCCTCTAATTTATTACTTCAAATATTTAATAAGTCAATTAATTAATTAATTAATCAATCAACAGATATAAACAGTTAATTAATAAATAAATAAATAAATAATATTATTAAGAAATAATCATTGTTTAACTAAAACATATTAGAACAGTTAATTATCTAATCAATTATACTTAATAATCCCTATGCAACTATTTAACCAAGGTTGTTACATACACCCGCCCTTTAGGAAACTTTGTCCCAAAGTTAAGGTATCTCATGATACAAAGGAAAAGAAACATGGTTCACACATTCATAACAATTAACCGACACTATTCGTAAGTAAGCCAAGAAAACTCATACATACTAGTGTACATGTACAAGAAATGTATGTGTAGCTAGTACATACAAGTCTTGTGCATGCACTAATAATCAATAACTATCACCCTTATAGTAACTTATGTATGCATCCAATCCAATCAACAAGACTAGTCTTTTATAAAAGACAATAAACCAATCAAATGTTTGTGAAATCCTTTAATTACAATTATCTGGTTCAACACTTTTATTTAGAAAACTGTGGTTTCGTTACGTAATTATGAATATTCATATATACACATTTTCTTTTTAGAAGGGAAAAACAATAAATTCCACCATAAGACAAATTTCCATACTTTCTCAACTATTTCTACTCATCCTTCCTCCCTAACTTACTTCCATCTTCATTCCTATCCTTTCTCTGCTAGACTATCTTGGAGCATCAACTATATTGACCTAACTCCAAATAGAACCCGTAAGCGGAAGTGTCACTATCTCAACCAAGCTTCCCTAGCAGGCAACTGATAGTCATCATCACACATCTAGGGAAGCATGAGCTAACATCATCCTCCCATGACTTCAGGTTTCAGAGGATACACGCTGGGAAATGCCTCCACCCCTCCTGATCATAACTAGGGTCCACACCCTACAATGGAATATATAGTGGCACTGTGTTGTTGGGAGTTTTTTCATCATTTATTCGGTCTTGGGAAGTCTCATCACCTGAAATCCTACACTGGTCCACATATCATAGCAATGCATCCAAACCAATATAATTTCACATAAAAAGATTCATACCATAATGTTTCTCAGCTAGTGGTCATGACATCCACTTTCATCATCCTTATCACTTGGCTATTTCATAGCCCATAACCTGTAGATTATTCTGTAACACAAACTCATATATTTCTATGCATTATCATCATGTAATTGCATACAATCATCATTTCAATTTGGTATCCGTCTACCAGCAACTTAACATAAAAGTGTTCAAGTTATAAATAGATCTCATAATATCCCATAATTCAATTTTGACACCCATTCATAAAATTATCATTTACCAAATAGATTGCATCATATCCCATCATCATTCTAATAGCATTTAAACCTTCATAGGATTCTCAGTCACACAATATATCGCATCATATCCATCATCATCAATAACATTTAAACATTCATAAAATTTACATTCACAGAGTAGATCTCATCATGTCCATCATCATCAATAACATTTAAACATTCATAAAGGTTCATACGTCTTAAAAGTTTAAGTGTATCATTTAATAGTTTCACTGTAAATAGAAAATAAAAGTGTAGGCCTCAGGTAATCCTGGATGTCTAAGTCAAAAGGTGGTCTTACATACACCCAAACTTCGAGAAACATATTCTCGAGGTGGTCAAAAAAAGTGAGGGATAGTATCGTCGTAGTGTCTCAGTGTCTTCCCAAGTAGTAGATCCTAAACTATACTTGTCCCATTGGACCTTAACTAGGTCTACCGGACGATTCTTGAGCTGTTGAACTCTATGGTCCAATATGCGTAATGGTTATACCATGAGATTTCTCACATCTAATACCTGCAATTCCTTCCAATTTAGTTTATGTGATTCATCAACAACATAATGATGTAAAACAGATACATGAAAAACATTATGAGTTTTATGCAAGTGGGGTGGCAATACGAGACGATAGGAAATAGGTACAATTTTCTCTTGGATTATGAACAGTCTTATAAATCGAGGTGACAACTTTGTCCCCTTCCCGAACCATATGTTACTCTTATTAGGCTTGATACGAATGAAAACTTGGTCTCCCACTTCATAACTTCAGTCGGTCCTGTGTGCATCCGCATAACTTTTCTACCTATCATGTGCTTCCTTTAGTCTTTGCCTAATCTAAATCACCTGTTCCTCCATCTCTTGGATCAATTCTGGCCCAACTGTTACTTGATCTTCTAGTCTATCCCAACTCAATGACGTTCTGCATGGCTTTCCATACAGAGCTTTGTAGGGTGGCATTCCGATGAAGCTATGAAAACTATTATTGTAGGCAAACTCTACCAAAGGTAGGTACTTCTCCCACTGGGTTTGATTATCCATGACATACATCCTAATAATGTCTTCCATGACTTGATTTACTCTCTCATTTTTCCCATCTGTTTCAGGATGATAAGCTATGCTTAAGTTCAACTGAGTCCCCAATGCTGACTACAAACTTGTACAAAACCTAGAAATGAATCTGGAGTCCTTATCTGAAATGATCTTCTTAGGTATCTCGTGCAAACGGATAACCTCACTTACAGACACACGTGCCACATTAGTGACATTGTAAGTGTCTCTAACCGAAATAAAATGAGCACTCTTGGTTAACTTATCAAATATCACAAGAATGGCATTATGTCTATGAGATGTGAGTGGCAAACCCACAACAAAATCCATAGAGATGACTTCCCACTTGGACATAGGAACATCATGTGGTTGTAGGAGGCCTATTGGGTGATGGTGGCCGTCTTTCACTTGTTGACACTCTAGGCACTTCGCGACGAAATGGACTACATCGCGCTTCATGCCTACCGAGAAGAAAAGATTCCTCATGTCTGTGTACATCTTCTTCAGACCCGGATGCACACAATCAACTGCTCTATGGGATGCCATCAGTATGATTCTTCGAATATCCCCATATTCAGGGATGTACATCCTTCCCCAATATCTTAACAGTCTGTCTACTTCTAGACTATATCCTTCATACTTTGGATCTAATTTCCTCCCTCTCTAGAGGTTTGAACTATCCTCTAAATACCAACTGTCTCCTTGGAGTTGCATCAACACAAGTTCCCTCAGATTGACCTTTAAAGGTGCCAAGGAGAAGACACATGGTCTCCTACTCAGGGCATCTGCGACCACATTTTCCTTTCCCTTGATGTATGAAATACAAAAATTGTACTCACTCATAAACTCACTCCATCGCCTGTTCCTGGCATTCAAATCCCTTTGAGTGAAGAGATGTTTTAAACTTTGATGGTCTGTTTTGAGCTCAAAGTTTCACCCTACAAGATAGTGCCTCCAAAGTTTTAGAGATAGCATTACAGCTGCCAATTCTAAATCATGATTCATGTATAACTCTTCATGTTTCTTCAACTTCCTTGACGCATAAGCTATCACTCTTCCATATTGCATTATCACGGCCCTCAACCCCTACTTCGAGGCATCCATGCAAACTGTGAAGTCCTTTTCCATATCCGACACTCGTAGAATTGGCGCACTAGTTAGTAACCTCTTAAGCTCAATGAATGAACTATCACATTCTTCTATCCATTCATACATGACGCCCTTGCACTACAAAGTGGTAATGGGTTTCACTATTTTGGAGAATCCCTCCACAAATCTCTGATAATAACCTGCTAGCCCCATGAAGCTTCTCACCTCATAGGACTTTTTTGGCACTGGCCACTCCATAATGGCCTATACCTTTTCTAGGTCCACAGAGATTCCTTCGTCGAAAATGATATGACCTAAATAGTGAATTTCTTTCTGGAAGAAGGAACACTTCGACAACTTCCCATACAATTTTTTCTCCCTAAGGCAGGACAACACCACTCGCAAGTGTTCCTCATGTTCTCTTTCATTCTTGGAATAGATGAGGATGTCATCTAGAAAGACTTATACAAAATGGTCTAAGTACTTCCAGAATATGTCGTTCATGAGGCTCATGAATACTTCTAGCACATTGGTCAATCCAAAAGGTACTACGACAAACTTGTAATGTCCAAACTGAGTTCGAAAGGCAGTTTTTGGGATATCGCCTTCCTTAATCCTTAACTGATGATATCCTAATTGCAAATTGATCTTTGAATATACCACTGCTCCTTTCATCTGATCGAAGAGGTCATCTATTTGCGGCATAGAGTACCTATTTTTCACTATAGCATGGTTGAAGTCCTTGTAATCTATACATAGTCATAAGGATCCATCCTTCTTCTTTACAAAAATTACTGGTGCACCCCAAGGTGAGACACTTGGCCTTATTATCCCTAAGTCCAGTAACTCTTTCAACTACATTTGCAACTCACAAAGTTATAGCGCTGTCATCCAATACAGATTTTTGGAAATTGGTTATGCACGAGGTTTTATCTCAATAGTAAAATCAAGCTCCTTATCAGGAGGTAACCCTGGTAACTCGTTTGGAAAAACATCCTTAAATTCTAACAATACCGAGTATTGATCTAATGAGGGTCCCTTCCTTTCATTCACTGCTTCCACTACATATAGTCGATACCCTTGTCTCAAGCATCACTTAACCTTCATAGTTGAGATAAAGAATAATGACACTTTTCTCCATACACCTTGGATCTCCATTGGCATTCCTTCATCGTCTACATAGAACACCCTTTTTGCGAAAAAATCTACCCAAGCTTGATGATCTTCTAACCAATCCATTCCAATGATTAGGTCATACACCCCAAGAGCAGTGACATATACCTTTAACCTAGTAGTACACACTCCCAGGTCTACTATACAATTATCAATGCTAGGTCCTACCACTTTTTTTTCCCTCGAAGCCATCTCGACTTGTTTAAAGTCATCGTGCTCGTAGGCCGCCAACCCAATATTTTCTAATGCATATGGTGAAATGAAACTATCTGTCGCACTAGAATCAAATAAAATCTTAACATTGATATGATTTAGCATACCTGATGACTCGACCACCATGGATTGATTCTCAGCCTAGTGATTATTAACTGTTGTGTAAATCTGGTGGCTAATACTTGCTCTTCCCATCGGGGCCTTTCCTTCTCTATGCACAAATATTGATTGTAACTCTGGGCAGTCACACTGGTAATGGGGTCCTCCACATCCCAAACAACTAGTATGCGATTGAACCTATGCATTGTTCTGTGACTTCCTCTTAAATGAGTTCCCTCCCCTAGAACCCCTACCCCTACTAGCTACTCCCTGAGATGGTTGTGGACCTTCCTACATCATTGGTGATGAACAAGATACTGCACTCGCTGCCATTGAAGTCCCTATAGATATTTTCCTTGGTGTGACTCTGTTACCATATGGAGGTGGCCTTGAGCCCCCTCCCCTAGAAAATGTCCTAGGGGCCTTCCCCACAAATCTGGGACGATGTCGAAAGGAAGGTCTCATACCTCCAGTTAAGTTCATGTGTTCCTCCCCATAACAGGAATTTTCCATAGTTTTCGCTACTAAAGACGGTTTCCACATCCACACCATAGTCATTAACTTAGGGTTTATCCCATAGACAATGTGTTCTTCCTATCATTGATCATTATCCATATATGAAACATACTTGACCAATTCCATAAACCTAATCTCATATTCTTCTACAATCATATTTCCCTATACTAAGGCATGAAATTCTCCTACCTGTTGTTCCTCATAGTAAGCTGGCAGATATTTCCTTCGGAACCTCTCCTCGAAAAGCTCCCAAGATACGGTGTTCAGGGTAAGATGCAGTTATCTTTCCAGGTTTCCCCACCAGTTGAAGGCACTATCTCTTAACTAAAAAATCACTATCTTTGCCTTTGAGGTGGATGCATAGTCTATTAAGGAAAAACACCTTGTCATGCCTTCCAACCATGCTTCAGTGCGTTCACTGGCACAACCTCCGACAATCTCTGAAAGTTTGATCTTCTATAATTCTCTAGTGATCTGTCTTCGGGTGGAGGTCCTCCCCCTGAATACATTGATGCTTCTAGATTACCCATTCCATATGTTGGGGGTTCCACTTCGATCCCATTTGGTTTTCTCCCTTTTAAAGTCTCATTTATGGCCTCCAACGAGCACAGTATGAGAGCTAGTTCAAGCGATGGTGGCGGCGGAGCTGGCAGTGTTGGCAGTGCCTGCAACGATGCTCCTATGCCTTGATTCCCTCAAGTCCTAACCATCTTATATGATTTAACCTGCATCAACCAAAGTTGTCAGGGTGAGTTCAAGGGCATTTCACATTTGCACAACTTAACTAGAAAACAGGGTTAGGCGTAAGTTTTTCTTTACTTGTCTGTAAACAGACATTACTCTATTTAAGGGATTGGCTAGGTTAAAGTTAATGCGTCTAAGATTTATTTCTTCGCCTAAGAAATTTATTGACTCCTTCACCTGGTAGCTACGCTAGAACTGTACCCCACTCGCTAATTCCTCTAACTTACCCTCCTAGCGTGCATGAAGCCCCCTCCCCCCAGGTCATGGTTTAAGTCCTTAGACTTTTTGTTTAAACCATTTAATGTGATTTTGAACATAGTTTGGGAGTGGAAGAGGAGGATGGGGAGGAGAGGAATCCCTAGGCGAGCCCTGCTCCCCCATGGCTGCGACAATCCTAGCAGTGGAGTTGTAGAGATATTTGATCAGAATATCGCTTCATGAGAACTCAGTATGTCCTAGTACTTGTACTTTCTCCTTCAAATTTGTGTTGTTAGTCCACTTGTTGTTACTCGCTATTACTCTGTTGCAACTCAGTATAATTAATTAAATCACTCTAATTAATTAATCCCTAAAATCATTAGTTGAATTAA
>JZKD02S2083042.1:177801-190147 GCA_000966675.3 Picea glauca | reverse complement strand
ATGTTCCAGGAATGGAGGGTGTGTCTAGCACAGTGGCGCGTTCCCTCATTCCTCGGTGGATTATATTGGCACTTGATCTCTAGCTTGGATATTTTTTTGGACTTCTCGCTAGCTTGTGTGTTGTATGATATTTCTTGTTAAACAAGCTCGGAGTTAGGCCTGCGAACTATTTTTGTTCATTTTTTTTTGTGTTATTATTATTTTTTTTTGTACAGCCTACAGGATACCCTAGGCTGTGGCATTTGGTCTTGGTTTATCACACTATGCATACCTTAATCTGTCTATCTGACGTCTTATGAATGGGCACTGCCTTATGACTTTGCCCTGGGTGATTCTATTATATGTTTGGACATTGGCCTCGACTCTAGATTAAATCCTAGAATAATAAGAGATTGAGCATGTGTATGGTGGTGGCGCTTGGGCATTCAACTTGTATATTATGTAGCTCAACTCTGCCAAAGCATCAACCGGTGGGGGAAGTCTGGGGTTCGACCCCCACGGACTCCCAAAAGCCCCTTTTTCTATCATTTCTATCAATGCGCCCATGCCCAATTTTCGTTATTTCCAGTTCTTTTGTCTATTCATCCTTAACAATTCCCCATAAGCCACCGAAATCTCTGGGTGTGGGCAGAACAATGAGACCGATTATTCCCTCTTCAGATTCTAATTCCAACAGTAGCAACCGAGCTCAATTGTATTTGAATGTCTATGATATGACCCCTTTGAACAACTACATGTATTGGTTTGGTGTCATCATCTTTCATTCTAGGATTGAAGCCCATGGTGTGGAATATGCTTTTGGAGCACATGATTACTCTGGCAGTGGAGTATTTGAAGTGGAACTCAAAAGTTGTCTGGGCTTTATATTCAGGCTCTCTGTTTCATCGGGCACTTTAAATATGTCTCCATTTGAATTCCGACAATTTGTTGAACATATGGCAGGCAGTTACAATGGTGATTCCTATCATCTCATTCCAAAGAATTGTAATCATTTTATGGATGATATATGTAAGTGGTTGACAGGAAAGTCATACCAGGTTGGTTGAACTGACTCGCAAGAATAGGTTCCTTCTGTAACTATTTGTTGCCAGAAAGCATTCAGGTTACAGCTGTAAGGCATATGATAGAATATCAAGGGTTTTCAAAAGATGGGGTCAATGGGGAAATGAATCCTTGGAGATGACTTTGTTTTCAGCTTGGTGCTTGGTCATTTTTGTGGGGGTAGGACGTACTGCCCGAGCAAGGTCTCGAAATTCAAATGGCCTAGGCCATTGGCCTATCAAATCTATTCAATTTTGTTTCGAAGGTTGGGTGTTTGTGTGCTAGATTTCCATCTAACGCTTGATCACTGGTGTTGGTCATGGCTTTGTGCATGGCGGTGGCTTAGAGAATAGTGGTACACCCTCGTATATCGGTCGTTTAGCAGAGTGTCGATTCCTCGAACACGTTTTAGAGTGTTTTAGGTTTGTAGGAGGGATTTTGTAATATAAATCTGTATTTTTAAAGTTTGTTGGATTTTGTTCTTCTAGATATGTTGCGGTGCTCTGCCTCTAAAAATAGTTGATTAAACTATATGATCAGTTTATTTTAGTGAAATAAATTCCTGTCGGTACTTTTATGTCATCTTGGTTCATTTTTTCCTTATAAGATTGCACGTTCAGGGTTTTTTCTATCATGCTTGCTTTAGATTACCTATTCGAAGAATTTGTGTCATCCCAAAATCATGCGAACCGTCTTTTTCTTTAAAATTGCATCGTTTGATTAACCATTGATGGTATTGTGTTTGTTCTATTTGAGTTGTTAATTGCATTTTTTTTTTTTTAGGGTTTCGGTTTGCTTCTTTATAGCAACTTTATGCCCATTTAACTCCTATTTTAGTGAAAATCTCCATTCTGCATAACATAAAACTCTCACACTAATGAGTTCTTTTTTTTTTTATTTGCATAATCTACCTTGCTAAACCCTTTGGTCTTAAACCCTAGTAGAAACTTATTGCTGCGATTGTTTGGCTTGTTGCAGTCCCGAGTAGAATTTATATATCTTTTTTTTATTAATGGTTGGTTCAGTCGCAACAAGTGTTAAAATTCCTTTAACACATTCAATGTGTAAAATATTATACCATTTTTACTTTCAATGAGCATAATGTTTATATATAGATCTATATATAATAGATATTAGTGGGTTTTTCTTGCAGGTTAGGTGGAGGTGGATCTAGAGTTGGAGATTGGCCCTCAGGCCCAAATTTATATTTACTCTTATATATATATTTTCATATACAGATTATTTAGGGATTCACTATAACTAAATAGAAGTGTTTAAATTTCTGGGTGGGTTTTGTTTAAATTTCTAGGTGGGTAGGTAGGCCCTTGGCTCCAGACTTTGAACCAGGGCTCTGATACCATGTGTAGTGACCTCATTTAATTAGCCTATTAAATATCATAAATTTTAACAGATAATATTAAATCTCATACATTTTAACAAATAAGATTACTTTTATGCAGAACAATAAGTAATTTCTTTCATTCACCATATAAGCAACATAAATTAAATTTACAAATAGAATGCCAATAATTTACATAATCATCCCATAA
This sequence comes from Picea glauca, assembly GCA_000966675.3. Lineage (NCBI taxonomy): Eukaryota > Viridiplantae > Streptophyta > Pinopsida > Pinales > Pinaceae > Picea > Picea glauca. The sequence continues at coordinate 187,556 of JZKD02S2083042.1, read as the reverse complement.
CTCAGCAAATTCATAAATAAAATACCTCTTCCTTATTCTATACTCTCGCTTATCTGGTTGTTGTCCCTACTACCTTGCCCAACTTGCTGCTTAGACCAAACCCTGCCCAAACTGACTAATCATCCAACCAACTAGGAGCAGCATGTTCTGCTCCCTAGCTCCAAGATACCCTAAGGAATCCTGGCCCCTATGCCCAAAACCCCCAACAACCCAATGCCCCTTGCAATGGTTCACAAAAACCCCAAATCCAAACTCCTCAAAACCAAAAAATATCCAACCTCTAGAATATAGTCCTCTCCTCCCAATTTTTCATGATCCTCTCCCGTAGGACTCTTCCCCCTCACATCTCCCCCCATTCACCGAATCCCTATCCTCCATTAATTACCTTATCCTCCCCATTATTACCTTATTCCATGCCTTTATTACCTTATCCTTCATTTATTACCTTATCCTCCATTTAATGCTTCATTTCCCCCCGCATACATAAAGTCTTAAAATAAATAATTTAAAGTTTTTAAGCCTCTCTAATTTATTACTTCAAATCTTTAATGAGTCAATTAATTAATTAATTAATTAATCAATAGATATAAATAATTAATTAATAATTAAATAATTAATTAATATTATTAAGAAATAATCATTGTTTAACTAAAACATATTAGGACAGTTAATTATCTAATCAATTATACTTAATAATCCCTATGCAATTATTTAACCAGGGTTGTTACACTAACTGGGGCCAACTTCTCCTTCTGGGTATCAATAAATTCATTTTAAATGTATTTGTCTAGACGACAACTTGTCTAGGGTTTCCTTCAATTATTTTCTTCCTTCTGGAGGATTCTAGTCTTGTCATAGGTCACAATAGAGGTTCATACCTCCCGAAGCTACCATAATATTAACACTCTCATCATCTAGTGCAAGAAGGAATTAGCTTCTGAATTTGATATGAAAGATCTAGGTCTCATGCATTATTACTTAGGACTAGAAGTATGGAAAAAGCGTGGTGAAGTATTCCTTGGACAAGGAAAGTACACAATAAAGATCCTTCAGAAATTTGGATTGATGGATTGTAAGTCCATGGACACTCCTATGAATAAGGATATAAGAAAAGTGAAAGATCTAGATTCTGATTCAGTAGACCCATCTCTATATCGACAACTAATTGGGTCATTGATGTATTTGGTAAATACTTGACCAGACATTTACTTTGTCGTAAATACACTAAGCTAGTTCCAGGTGGAACCAAGACATGAACATTGGATAGCTGCAAAGCATGCATTAAGATATATTCATGGGACAATAAACTATGTCTTGAGATATATTGCATCCAGTGATATCCAGCTTCATGGATTCACAGACTTTGATTGGGCAGGAAGTGCAGAAGACAGAAAGAGCCCTTCAGGTATGTGTTTCATCTTGGGCTCCACTATGATATCTTGGGGTAGTAGGAAACAAAATTCTTTCATACTCAGCACAACAAAAACATAGTATATGGCAGCATGTAAAGAATACACAAAAGAAATATGGTTAAGGAATTTAATCTCTGATTTATTTGATCAGATTCCAAAATCAACCATAATATATTGTGATAATCAGATTTGTATAAGATTATCAGAACATCCTATGTTTCATGAAAGGTCAAAACACATTGGGATCAAATAATACTTTATTCAAGATAAGTTCCAGGAAGGAGAGGTAAATCTCGAGTATATCCCCACTGATGAGAAGACAACAAATATCATAAGAAAACCTCTATCTAGAATAAAGTTTGCAAATTTTCGAGAGAAGAAGGGGATCATGGAAATAACTCCCCTAGTTGAAAGGGAATAAATGACTCTCCAGTTTGGGAGGGAACACTGAAAATATTATTGAAAACTTTTATTTTGTGATTGAAAAATAGTCCAGCTCAGACAGATTCTTTCCTATTTGGAAAGTGGATTGAGATTTCTGACGGACAACGATTTCCCATTGTGGTTAACATGGGAAATGGTCTAGATTGCTTATGTATCATATAAATTGAATTCCCATTGTGGTTAACATGTGGAGTGGTCTAGGGAAGTCTCTCTTCTTGAGGGTTATGAAAGAAGACTGGCCCGCCTCGCCGAACAACGATTTCTCATTGTGGTTAACATGAGGAATGGTTTGTTTTGGAGGTTGATACGGGACAATATTTTCCTCTTGTGGTTAATAGAGGAAATGGTTCAGACATTCATTCCTTAGGGTTTATACATTATCTCCAGGGTGCACTTTGATTAGTGTAGGAAGAATGGCCCAGGGTGGGGAAAGGTCCAGGCTCAACAATCAGGGATAGACAATTGTTAGGGAAGATTCATTCTCTCTAGGTTACACTTTGTTTAGTGTCAGAGGAATGGACCAGGGTGAGGAATGGTCCAGAGTTAGAAATCAGGAACAATAATTCTTCCTTGTTTGAGAAGAATAGGGAAGACAACCCATTGTTGATGTTTTATACTGAGAGTAGATATTCTTTCAGATCTCACAAATGTGAGTGAAAGATTGGCCCAGATGGTTCAGTTTATTTTAATAATATTTTCTATGCAGGTTGTCATGAGATGATTGTTATGGAGACTGTTTGTCTCCAAACAATAGAGATATACTATTGTGGTGGATATGTTCCACTATTTGTGACTATGTGTCACGGTTTAAGTAGTTCTGTACTACCGTGGATAAACACATTTGTGTTCTATCAATTGATATTGTACCAGTTGTCATAAGAGATTATCTAGTTGGATAATAATGATGGTGTTCGTGATACTACCAGTCGAATGGTCTATTTGTGCTCAAGACCATACCTCCCTAGATAGGAGGGAGTGTTTATATTCTGGTAGCTTTGGGAGGTATGAACCTCTATTGTGACCTTTGGCAAGATTAGAATGTTCTGAAGGAAGAAATGAAATGAAGGAAACGCTAGACAAGATGTCGGCTAGAGAAATATAATTAATATGAATTAATTAGTACCCAAAAGGAGAAGTCAGCCCAGGAAAGCCTACCATAATTACTATAAATACAGGATGTTAGTCTCTCATTATACACACTTCTCATAATTGCAGAGAGCAGTTTCTACGCACTGCAGTCCAACAGTTTTGTGCGCATGTCCTGGGGAAGGTACTGCGCCAATTTTTGGGTGAGACTATTTGTTCATCTTGGTTACTTCTTGCTTTGTGCATTAGCCTATCTTGGCTATTGGATTGCTACTAGGATTCTTTTCTCTGTCAAGGTCAAGGTGCTCGAAGGGTGGCTTCGACCTATGGTTGGGTGACAAGGGAATTGTCAATGGTAAAATGAGCACAATCTTTTATATTCTAAGACACTTGAGATCAATCCTTGAGCTGCTAAACTTGAGTTTAGCTAGCCCGGACTTGAATAAATTTCCTACAAGGAACACTTATGATTTATTTTTAATGAGAATTTATTTTTGGTGATGAAGTCTTCCATGATAATAGATTTTTGTAAAAGATGGAACTCTCAATTTTGTGACTAACCGTTAAAACAATTACATAATGCCAAAGTTATAAATCATGAAATTTTACATAAACAAAATAAATAGTGGAAAACATTGTAAGGCAATAACAAGAAGGAAATTCTTAGGAAAGGTTAAAAGAATGGCTCTCCATGAGTGAACCTCAGTTCAAAATCCTAACTGTGAAGAAGTTTAAAATCCTAACTGTGAAGAAGTCAAGGGTGGAAAGGAATTTAAGGAAACAACATGTTCAAGAACAACTAACCCCTTTGAAATTATTTAATTTAAAATAAATGTCACTCTCTTTTAATTTGAAATAAGTTTGGAGATAAGATATTTCTCCCTAAAACATAGAATTAATTTCGCACAGATTTTTTACTCAAAAAAAAAACTTGCACTTTTTTCTTCGCTTGTAGTCATAAGAATGGGGTCATAACACGTTGTCCAAAATCTGGGGATTTCGTGCACACCAACCCTGTAAGAAGACCAAGAAATTTTCAATTAGTATTTAGTGGGAGTCAATAGAAATCCTTATGCTGAGTGTATAATTAAATTATGAGAGTAAAATTATTTATAAAAGAGACAATGCAAGAAAGTTTCAGACTATATTGAGCTTGGGGTATATAGTAAAAGGTGTCTTTCCTCCTTGCATCCTTTCGAACGTCATCCATGGACCAGAAGGGGGTGGAGGGGCCAAGGACCACCTGATGGATACCCTCACATTTAAAAGGGGACCATCATTAGATTTAGAAACCCAACATTTAAGAAATCTTTTCAGAAAGAGAATAATCATACAACAACTAAAAAATATAATGAAGAATGTATAGTTTCAATTCGGGACCCACAGGATTTTCCCATTGGGCCATAGAATGAGGTTATGATATCATTCTCGTTTTAATCAAAACCTTCTTGAAATAAAAGAATTCTATATGAGTTTGAGTTTCTTCATGGGTATGTTTTTAATAAAAGCAGTTAAGACATTCAAATCTTTAGAGCAACAGACAAGGTGATTCTTCGACCAGGTCCCAAAGACCCCAAAACAAAGTTAAACAACAAGAGACATAAAACTATATTCATACTGGTAAAAATAAAAACAAGGTGTCATAGAATAAGGAAAATTGTAGATTAAAGGAATATTATTTACAATTTTGAAGGGGACGAATTCAAATTGAACATGCCAGGAAATAAGTGCTCATAAAATTAACAAACTGAGGATACCACTAAACAAATTTCAAAGTTACCCTATACCAATGTATCTATAATGAAAGGGAAATACTCAACAACCTGAAAGTCATAATGGAAATGCTCCTTCCCGCAGTTGGAAAACCTAGTTCCCATCTAAGGTAGAAAACCCGAGAAAATCACAAAACATACAGTAAAAACCCATGAATCAATATGCAAATTTACCAAAGTAACATAATTATTAAGGGATCAAGAATGGACTATTGTTTTACCTTGATCCGTAAGGTTTGAGGAACCTAGAGTAAGGAACACATATCACACAGTAAGCTCTAATCAAACAGAGTCCTAACAAATAATAGGAAGGAAAGTTTTAAACCAAAGCAAACCCTAAACTCTACCGAGTGAAATGCCTTTGCTAAAGAAAACAAAAAAAAACTCTACTCCGTACATGAGAGACAGGAAAATCACTCTCTTAGGGTTTTTTTTCGAGAAAGTTGATACACACAGTGAACCTTTCTTGAAATCAGGAGTTTGGATATAAACAACTAGAGAAATATTATCTCATGATAGAATTTGAAGGATTAGGTATGCCATACTCTCCTCTACCTGAGTGAGCCTGACTCCACCAAAATGTTGGTTATGCTACCATGAAATATTGAAGCAGGGTTATCACAGTGAACAAAGGGAAAAATACACAAAGACGAGAGGACGAGTTAAACAATAGACTTGGAAAAATCCCCATAGGTTAAACTTGATGGAATTAATGCAAAGTTGTACCTAGCCCATGTGATTAGGGAATTGTGTAAATTTTTTGTTGGACACGGTAAACATGTGATAGCCCCAAGGGGAGAGTGACAAACCAACATAAATGCCATTGGTAGGACTCATCTACACCATGATAGTCGTATACTATCCGACTAGGATAACTGTAATGACAGATCATTTCTAGGTTATAGTTTAGTTAGATTTATGTACTAAATATCAACTATGTTAGCCCTCGTGCTAGTGTTAGTTCGAGGGTTAGTTCTAATGGGTGGGAAAACAACCAAGAACAAGAAACAGGCACCCAACCATTTGGTTCAATTGTTCTAGGTCTTAATGCTATCACGTGTTGAATTTCATATGGATAGAACTTGTTTCGTAAATATCTTTCACACAAGTCTGAGGGGTTAATTCACTTAATTCAAAACCAATGTCAAAATAGGCTTATTGTCTTCCATAGTATTAATTATAGATTGCGCAAATTTTAAATGCATATTCTATAGTGACTGGATATATATGTATATAGTTAGTGTTTCCATAGTATGAATATAGCTTGTCCAATTTAAATGCATATTCTATGGTGAATATATATATATATATATATATATATATATATATATATATATGTATATAGTTAGTGTTTCCATAGTACAAATATAGCTTGCGCAATTTAAATGCATACTCTATGGTGAATATATGTATATGTATATAGTTATATTCACTTACGTAATAAAGGTACATTTCTTGAAAATAGGAATAAGTTAGAGTCTTTAGCTCCAATTGTCAAAGATATGGTAAATGTAAAGGATGAAAAAAAAAGTAGTTTTAAATCACATCATAGTATCATTAAGAAATGTTAGAGAAGAAATGAAAGTATTGCATAATGACCCTAGAATTTTTATTTTTTGGGGGGTAAATATGGGGTTCATTACATTGTTACACTAATATTCTTAGTTCTTTTTTTTTTCATGCGAAAATAACATTTTCACTGTTATTATATTAGAATCAAATGAAATTTTTTGTTACATAGGGATCTATAAAGTTATGATAAAAAAAGATCTGTAGTCTTTGCTTCCTTCTACATTTTTACATTTTAGTAAATTTATACAAATTTATCTAGTGTCATATACAATATGATTCAAAAAAGGGACATCTATAAAGATCCAAGCTAGAAAATGTAAAAAAAAATTGTACATACAATAGATCCTTCAAAAATTTCTTCATAAAAGAGCCACAACCAAAGTTTCCTTTGAGTGCCTTTTTGGAGAGGTTTTCTGCTACTTTCTTGAACTATCTATGTACGTGCATAAATGTGATAGATTCAAATCTATTATTTAAGCTTCTGATCTTGTCTGTTACTTTGTTGAACTATCTATGTACATGCATAAATTTGATAGATTCAAATATATTATTTAAGCTTATGATCTTGTCTTTCTAGTTGTTGAAATATATCAAGTTCAAGCTAGATTTGGAATTTATCTGATCGATAGTGACCTTAGAATCTCTCGCAACCATCAATGTTTTTTGGAAAAGTACGAAAGGAGTAATAATAGTCCCCATAGTCCTAAGCGTTCATCTTTATGTTGAATTTTATCATTCCACAATGAAAAATGTTGAATTTTATCAGTCCCCATAGGCCCAAGAATAGTCCACAATGAAATTTGTTGAATTTTATCATGTGTTTTTTAACATTCCACATTGAACATAAAAGAAAACTTTCAAATTAATACATATTAGTATAGGCCCAAGAGTTCATGTTTATGTTGAAATTTATCAGTCCACAATGAAATATGTTGAATTTTATCTATGTTTTTGAACAGTCCACAATGAACATAAAAGGAAGAATTTAAATTAATACATAGTAGGATAGACCCAAGAGTTCAGATTTATGTTGAATTGTATCAGTCCACAATGAAATATGTTGAATTTTATTTGTCCCCATAGGCCTAAGAACAACCCACAATGAAATATGTTGAATTTTATCATGTGTTTTTGAACAGTCCACAATGAACATAAAATGAAACATTTAAATTAATACATAGTAGAAAAGCATTTAAGAGTTTGAATCTTAATTCAATGCATTGTAAAAAGGAGAATATACAAAACATTAGTTCAAAACTAACAACTTTGCCACTTTTTAAAGACAAAAGTTATAAACACAAAATTAATTTCCTATAAAGACAGAAGTTATAATATGAAAACCATATTTATGTTATATAGCTAGCTTAAAAAAGAAAATCAATATTACTAAAATAAGAACAAAGTCTTATAAGATTTGTACTAAAACTCTCATTAAACAAATCCTATACAAAAAAATAGTAAAACATAAATTAACCTTTTGAGAAATCAAATATGAGACAATAAATTGATATTTTGAATTCTAAAAATATAAAATATAGATAATATATTATAATCAAACTCTCAATAGTTACACTGTCAAATACATAGGTTCAACATCCATTTTAGGATGATAACAAAAACTAAGACATTTAAATCCAAAATTTTAGACCCTAAGCCATCGCTTTAAGATAGATCACTTCATACCTGCAATTCAAAGCTGCAAAAAAAACATAATAAAAAAGTTTAAAATTTAAAATTCAAACATGCGAAATAAAACAGAAATAAAAAATTGTGATTAAAATAAAATTGACATACATACCAAAAGAGTTAAGTCTCATCCTCCAACATACTCTTTCCCACCAAATATAATGGAAACATATTTTCCACCAAATATAATTTAGACATTTGTAACAATAAAAAACAATAATAAAAAAACAAATAACACATATTAACATATATACATAAATATTAAATAAAAAATAAGAAATAATAACATACCCAACCACAGTTAAACAGATTTAAGATAGTTACTCTCCACATTAACCATACATGATTTAAACAATTTGTAAAATCTTATCTAAAATCTTCAAAAAATTTAAAGAGAAAAATTGTGTTCACAGTTAGAGTTAGATAATAATCTAAAATAAATATAGAACTATGCATGAAGAAAGTTCACAAATATTCATATTAAGTCATTCTTCCAATGAAATACTTATCTCCTTGTGGATAAAGTCCCAAATCCTTCAGGTGAAATTCTCATCCCAAGTGATGTTATTTGATCTTATTTACTCAGCAATAAAATACTAATCTCCTCAACAATAAAATACTTCTCTCCTCTTCTGTAGTGCTCATATAATAAAATTCCATAATTCCCTTTCAAATTAAAGACTCGTAAATATCCATATTAAGCCATTCTTCCACAAAACTACTTATATCTATTAAAGTTCACAAATATCCATTTTAAAAACCATTAGTCTGAAAAATACTCATCTCCTCTTTCTGCGGTCGAATAGATGTTGTCATATAATATTTCATGTACATGAATAAAACATAAATTTGCACATGTATATTAAGTCATTCTTTAAAAACCATTTAAATCTTTCAGCTTTGGGATTTATTCATATTACATATAATCAAATGCTCTTTGAAATTATGTTTGAGCTAGCTCACATATACATACGGATAGATTATTTGTAAAACTACATAAATGTTGGCTTTTGTGGCCAGTAAAAGTTTTCCAATACCCTGGGAAGAACGAATTCTGTAACATCTCCAAAAATAAATTATTTTTGAATTTGAACTTTCTTAGGAAAATTATTTCGTTTTTGGTAAATTCGAAATTGGAAAATTTTTTCCATTTATGGAAATTTTGAATTTCAAATTTAGTTAATTGTAATTAATGATTATGACTGTTGGAGAGAGATCTGATTTGAAAAAACTAACTATTTGACTATGACACTTGTATGAAAAAAAATATTTTATAATTATTGTTGATGGACAAATGGAACAACCATGTTAAAAATCAGTTGACTATGACTCCATGAGTGGGGAACATGTTGGACTTACCTTAGGGATGATTGTTACAAGTGGAAAATCTAGAATTTGGCCATTGGAAGCCCCTAAAAATAAGGGATTTGGAAAGATGCGAAAATTCCAAAGGGGGAAAAAGACCTAGGCAAAAATGACTTTGCATATATAACATATGAGAGGAGGAAAGACACTACCTAGTATGCTGGGGAAAAGGAAATTCATCTCTTTATGTTATGAACACTGGTTTTCAGAGTGTGAGGCAAGGAGAAGTTGTTGAAGCGGAAGGACTATAGCTGAGGAGAGTTATGAGTTTTCCCTCATGGATTTATGGTTAGGCTAGGGGGTGAATGGAGCAAGTGACTTTGGTTGTTTCGTTCTAATGTTGGAAGGAATGTGGTTGTTCCATTTGTTTTTCAGAGAACTAGTTTAGATATGTTCATGTACTCTTTTCTGGTTATAG
>JZKD02S2083042.1:163146-177751 GCA_000966675.3 Picea glauca | reverse complement strand
TTGTTGGGTGAATTATTTTCTTCTAAAGTCCTTTCTAATTCAAGAATCATTTTTTATTTAAATTGATTGAAACAAAATATATATAGTATAACGTTGTGTGAATTCTTGCTATGAGTTAAAATACGAATGGATGGAACAGGCGTAGGATAAACCCCTATAAGTTTTAATTCCATGCTTTGAATAAGACTACATGTATATAGTTATATACATATATTAATTACGAGTAGAATCGAAAATTTGTGAATACACTAGCATACTCCTAGTATAAACAAAATCAGACTGATTCCCTTTTTGAATCTTAGAGATCTGGTAATTTCATAAGTATAGAAATAAATTTGAAGGATTCTTTTACTACTTCCTTGGCTTAGGAAATGATGAAGGACATACCAGAACAAAAGAATTTTATACTCTCATATTATTGTATAAAGTTATACAGAGTAGTAACACTGCTATATTACCAATGCGTGACAAAATATAATGGAAGACGACAAATAATAGGAGTTCTGGAAAGATAAACAAAAACTCAAGGACACAAATTGAAACTTTTAATACAAACACGATTCTAGAAACGAAATATTAGAAAGGCGAACGCCCGATTAACTCAGTAAATAGAAGTACGAAAACCCTTTTTCATGAATATTCATAGTTTTATAAGTTTGAAATATGATAACTGTATTAATGAGGAATAAATCATTCAGATAATATTGAATAAAGAAAATGATAGTTTCTATTGACTACAATGAAGTTTTCTTAATACAATAATTACAAAGGTAACAAAACATAATTTTGGGAAATGTATTTCTGGAAGTATACAGGCTAATATGCCTTCTTTATAAATAGTATAGGCAATGTAAAGAACCATAATACCATTAAGATTGTATTTAAATTCGCTAACCCTAGTATTTTCAAATACATGTATACAAGAGAAAGAATCCTGTGAATTAAAATTTAAAGTGGTTATATAATTCCAAAAAGACCAAAAATCCAGGTATGTCCAACCTTATGCAATTACTGCATTCTCTTCCAACAGGGAGATATCGACATAAAAATAGGATTAATCTTCAACCAACCGATACAGGAATCGGAACAAAACTTCACTTATTAATGATAAAACTGGAATGGAACCATCGCCTCCATCCCTAGAACCGTGAAATCTAAGTATGAGAGTTACTAGCCATGGAACCTGAATACCTTTTGCACGAAGGATAGGAACTGCCATCCAGAAATTTTGCGTGGTCAAAATATCTGCAAAGATTTACCATTTTAAAATATTAGAAAAATATATGAAAGTAAAGTGAAGAAAACTATGAATAGAATGATAACGATAGAAATAATGTTTTTTTCCAGAGTGGCACTCAACTTATGACATGGAGACCCAATGTCCTTTCCTCGTTGCATTATAATTTGATAGATGTCCCAAGCCGAGGAGAGGGTGGTCCAAGGACTTCTTGATGGGTACCCTTACATCAATAGGGTCCCATCATTAGTGTTGATACCAAATCATATAATCAATTGCTTATGAAAGGAAATAATCAACAATGCTAACATTTAACGTACAAATTCCATAAGACATACTGTGCGAGTAGGCCGAAGGTGTAGTATAAATGTTACACACAGAACAAAGGCTATACGTAACGATTGAGATTAAACCCTTCCTGAACCGACTATTTATTTGCAGAGGGTATTTATAAGTCAACGATAAATATAGAGTTGATCTTATGTTGAATTTCAAATTGAGTAAATTACACGCAGACCAAATATAATGATAGTAATAGATATAATTAATCCAAGATGTTCCGCAAACTCAAAAATCATATACTGTAGGGTATTTTGTTTAGTGAAATGTTCAAAACACAGAATTCACATTCCTTTAATTGTACCAGATAAGAATTAAATAACCATTAAGGAGACATTATATGCGTGAATACCGGATAAGGCTTTAATGAACATTACAAAAGTGTGGATTCATCCTTTACAAAGAGAAATATAGAACATGCAATGTATTATGCTATACATGGTAAGAGAATTCCACTCCAGACCAAAAAACCCACATAGTATCACGAAAATTCAACATCGGGCCTCAACATAGATCAACAGAGGGATTGTAAAGAACACCGATAATAGGGAATAACAAAACCCTAGGAATTGAAATATATACACAAAAAAACTACACAGATGCAATTTCAATAAGTCAAGAGGTGGAATGTCGAGACCTTCAGAGAGATTAAGAATGAAATGGCTAAATGATACAACTTATCCAGTAGTGGGGATAACCTAGAAAGATTCCAAGGAATAACAATAAGGGGAAGATTAAATTAAAATTATAACAAGAGTCACAGAATGAATATTTATTTTCACTGTAATGATTTTCCAAAGATCCACTCTATTATTTAAACCACACTAGCATCTTACAACTTACGAGGAGAGATGGATAATGTTGTCCATTCGACCAAATAACGACCTCCAAGTGGACAGTCTCCCCTGCTGAGGAAAATAATATGAAGAGCTATTCATAGGGCTTCACAATGACAAATGGAAAACTCGCTTAACCCTAAGAGAAGCTCTTACTATGCTAATTTAATGCTAAAAGTACAAAGGTTGGTCTGGCCATGTGATGGGGCTGAGTTGGCATGATTGGATTAGAGGAAGGGTCAGGTGAAATCCATCAAAACTCACACACACATGACCTCCATTAATGATGTTGTCGCACCCTCACTGGAATCTCCGCTTCCTCAAGACCTTATTTTTCCTTTGGCCCGAAGAGCTCAACGGTTCTTCTAATTCCCTATCGATAATTCTTCACCCACAATGACTCTACAATGATCTCCCTTAACGGTCGGGAAATCGGAATTCGCGATTTCGTGAATTCTATGTTCGCGTACCTTGTGCCTCACGATTCCCCGAAACCTGATGTGGGTCAATCATTGACTTTATCCCCTCTATTATCAGAGTTCTCCCTATCGACAAATTGCTACTCACGATGTTAACTAATGGAATCTCCAACCTCCGAACACCGATGTACCGATGCTCCGAGGCCCATGTGTGGATAGACCTTTCCACCTCCCATCGCTTCCGTCGAGATTTTGGGATTCACTGGATCACAAATTCTGATGTCAAAAGGACTCGAGACTTCCCCCTTCCTGATCCCCGATATTTCGCCACCTGTCTCCCACTAACTCCGGGTATGGCCCACATGAGCCTTCCGTCGGGATATCGCATATTGCGATTCCAACCTGCAAGAATTTCTTACTTCCAGAAACTATGATATGCCGAACCCCGACTCCTCAGGATCTTCTGACATGCATCCTCCTCAATGAACGGTTCTGATCCAATCGGGATATCTTGACTCGCGATATTGCGATTTTTGTCGCAATCTCTTGGGACTTCAACTCACAATTACCCGATAGGCAATATCACATGCAAATCCAACGGCTGCTTCTGCCTCGGATCGACGGCTCTGCTCCCTCCTGAGTTTCAAACCCTCAGACACTCTTTTCGTAAACCCCTTACACCTCCGCAAGATCCTATGACCCTCGAGACTTCGCGAAATCTTCTCAAAGGATTTTGACCGTCTATCCCTCCTTGGATGTTTTCTGCACAATGAATCAAGTGCTTCTTTCACACAAGCTTGGCTCCTTCTTGCCAACCTACGATGCTTCCTTCAGACTTCCAATGGAAGCTTCCCTGAACTTCTCCTTCGGTGAATTCAAAAGTCTGCTCCTCTTGAGCTTGTTCTTGACTTCTCAAGTCCTTATGAGAACTTCTTGCACGCACTCCTTGCGTCAACCCTTCAACCTTGTCTAAGTGTTGAATTCTTTTGACCCCGTGCACTCCTGCAACAGTAATCGTTCAATACTTTGCTCAAAATCGCAACTCCGAGACTTTTTCCTTGGCCTATGCACTCCTTACACGACACTGTGCCTAACTGCACCCTCGAATAAATGAGAACAAAAGTTGTCTCTAATTGAACTCTTATGTCAACGCACTCCTTGCGGACAATTCAAGTGCACTCCTTGCAGGAATTCTTTGGTTCATCTTAGAGAAACAATTGAAACTAATTTCTCCTTCCTTTCAGACTTCAAGTTCACCATGATTCAGACTTCAAGTTCACCATGAAATCACATACACAGCGTATAAAATAAAATGTATGACAAGAAATAAACATTCATGAGCACAACAACAATGTACACAGAGAAACAACACAAACCATGGATTTGAATCAATTCTTCTTCTATTAATTCAAATTCTTGTACATGGGTGTTCTTCATACAATATTCTCTACTTTCTCTGCTCTTCTTCTGAATGTTTGATAATGTTACAATGATACAATGAGGGTGTCTATATCCGTTTTCCCTCTTGGACTCTAAAGCTATCAAATCTACAATTAAAAATCCTATCTACCAGCATTAACTAAAATAAATGTCGTCTATCTACTAAGGACGAGAGCTTAAAGGCTCAAGGTCCAATACAATATACAAGTGGGCCCTCTCTTAAATGACTCATTTAAGACTTGCGCAAAAACTTCCAAAGTATTTTCAAAATGTGTGCTGGCTCGTCCAGCTGTCTCCCGTCGTCACGCTGGCTTGCTTGATGTGCTGGCGATGCTCCTGCATCACACTCCTTAGCTTACAAATTTTCATGGGCTCCTATCCTTGAGATCCTGCATGGTCTGTCCATGATTTTGTATCACTGCTTTTGTCTTTCAGCTGGCATCTTCCACTAGATGATTCTTCCACTTGACCAGATACTCAAAGTATTCTTTTCTCCTGGTCTTCTTACCCACTCTCTTGTCCAGTATGCATTCCATCTGTGGCTTTTATGCAATCGGCATCTGCTTCTGCCACTGGACTTCCGATTGTTCATCACTTCCATCTCTCACTTCCTCAGCCTTATATGGATATAAGTCTGAGACATTGAATGTTGGAGATTTCCCGATGCCATCTGGCAATTCAATTTCATACGCATTCTCTCCGAATTTCTTCAGGACTCTGCAAGGCCCGATTTTCTTCATTTTGATCTTGTTGTATGTTCCCCTCAAGAACCTTTCCTTCCTCAAATGTGACAGAACTAGATCGATAACTTCAAACTCAATTTGCCTCTGATGTTGATCTGCTCTGCGCTTATACTCCTAGTTTGAATCTATCAGTTGTTGTTTCACCCTGTTGTGAAGTTCTTTCATCACCTCAACAAATTCTTCTGCACTAGCACTGCTAGTCATAGTCTGTCCTGAATCTTGCAATTCAGAAACTCCCCTCAGTTGTGTACCATACACAATCTAAAATGGGCTTTTTTCTGTACTCTGATTCACTGAATCTTTGTATGCAAACTCTGCCTGTGGTAATATCTGATCCCAGCTGTTGTGGTTCTCTGTCACCAAGATTCTCAACAAGTCTCCCAGACTTCTGTTGACCACTTCTGTTTGTCCATCCATATGAGGATGATAAGCAGAACTAAACGCCAAGTTAGTTCCTAGCTTCTTCCATAACGTCCTCCAGAAATGCCCTATGAATTTCGTGTCTCTGTCTGCAACTATGATTTTCGACAATCCATGAAGTCTAACGATCTCTTTAAAAAAAAAAATTGCGATGTGAGTCGCATCTTTGGTCTTCTAGCATGGAATGAAATGTGCCATTTTTGAAAACCTGTCCATGACCACAAAGATTGAATCAATACCTCTTTGTGTCCTCAACAATCCTAATATGAAATCCATGCTAATTACCTCCCATGGCCTCTCTGGTATGGGAAATGGTTGGTAAAAACCTGCATTATTCTTCCGTCCCTTTGAATGTTGGAAAAATCTACACCTGTCAATGAACCTCTTGACATCTGCTCACATGCCTGGCCAAAAATATGATTCACTCAGCTTCGTGAACGTTCTGTCATGGCCAAAATGTCCTGCCAATCCACCACTGTGTTTCTCCTTCAACAGGTTCTCCCTCATGGAGCAATTCGGAATACACAGTTGGTTGCCTCTAAACAACAATCCCTCCTGGAACATGTAATCCATCCATGGGTTTCGGTCTCTGAGAACTAGATTCTCAGTTGCTTCATATGCCTCTGCAAAATCTGCATCACCTGCATACATGTCCCTAAGATTTTCAAAACCCAATGTTTTGATTCAGAACTCCTGCAGCAAAAAACACCTCCTGCTCAAAGCATCAGCCACTTTGTTAGCAGTACCTGAAATGTGTTTAATTACAAATGTAAAATTATGCATATACTCTACCCATTTAGCATGTTTCTGATTCAACTTCTCCTATTGAGTCACAAACTGCAATGCATGATTATCACTATAAAAAACAAATTCTTTCGAGATCAAGTAATGCCTCCACTTCTTCAATGCCTGTATGATAGCATAGAATTATTTATCATATGTGGAGTATTTCAGTTTTTCTTCATCCAGCTTCTCGCTGAAATATGCAACTGGTTTGTCTTCCTGACTCAAGACCGCTCCTATGGCATATCCGCTCGCATCACATTTCACTTGAAATGTCTTCTGGAAATCCGACAACACCAACACCGGTTGTTCCGTGATCTTCCGCTTCAACAGATTTAAGCTTTTCTCAGCCTCTGCTGTCCAATGAAAAGACTTATGTCTCTTCTTGACTGTGTCCATCATCGCTGCGCTAATTCCACTGAAATTCCTGATGAACTTTCGGTAGAAACCAGCCAGTCCATGAAAAATTCTCACCTCGAATACATTTCTCGGTGATGGCCAATTTTTAATTACCTCCACTTTACTCGGATCCATCTTTAATTCATTTTCTGAAATAAAAAACCCAAGTAAATGAGTTCTGTCTTCATAAATGAGCACTTCTTCATGTTGACCAACAACTTCTCCTGCTGTAGCTTCCTCATCACAATGGCCAAATGATTCAGATGCTTAGTCTTGGTCTTACTGAAGATCAATATGTCATCCAGATATACGATGACAAATTTCTCGATGAATTCCCTCAGGACTTCATTCATTAGCCTCATAAAAGTACTTGGTGCATTTGTCAAGCCAAATGGCATGACTAGCCATTCATACAATCCTTCGTTTGTCTTGAAGGCTGTTTTCCATTCTTCGCCTTCCCTCATGCGAATATGATGATATCCACTTTTCAAATCTATCTTTAAAAAATACTTTTCCCCACTCAGCCAATCCATTAAATCATCCATTCTCGGCAATGGAAACTTGTACCTGATGGTTATCTTATTAATCATTTTGGAATTGGTGCACATTCTCCAGCCTCCATCCTTCTTTGGACTAAGTACTGTCGAAACAAAACAGGGGATTAAACTTTCCCTGACTAATCCTTTGTCCACCAACTCCTGGACCTGCCTCTTAACTTCCTCATTTTCTTGCGGCGTCAATCTGTACGCAACTTTGTTTGGAAAACTAGCTCCTGGTATGAGGTCTATATGGTGACTCACACTTCTCATCGGTGGCAACAAACGAGGTAATTCATCCACTATGATTTCAGTGAACTCTACCAGTAGTTACTGAATCTCATATGGTAGATCATCCACCCTTGTGCTAGTCAGAACAATCCTCGGCTTTCTGACCACAAAGAATTGTGGATCTTCTTTCTTCTCCATCTCTGTGAGAAGTTCATTCCCACTCATGAGAAGTATTGTATTGCTTACTCCCGGTTTCACCTCCTTATCCTTTGTCGGAAGAAACCTGTATGTTCTCCCATTTCTCTCCAAGGTATATGTGTTCATTCTCCCATCATGAACCACATTTCTATCATATTGCCATGGTCTACCCAGCAATAAATGACATACATCCATGGGAATAACATCACAGAGTACTTTATCATTATACTGCCCTATCTTGAATTCAACTAAGCATTTTTTAGCGACACTTACCTGATGTCCCTTCTGTAGCCATGAAGCTTTGTATGGACTTGGGTGATCAGTTGTCTCCAGCTCCAGCTTTTCTACCATCTCGGTTGAAATGACATTATCTATGCTACCACTGTCCACAATAACCTTGCATACCCAATCCTTGGTCTTGCAAGCTGTCCTGAAATGTCTGGTCCTCTGAGTTGAGTCCTCCACCTCTTTTCCAGGTGTTAAGAGAACTTTACGCATCATTAGCGACCTTCCGCCTTCTGTATATTCAGTCTCAACATCCCGCCTCTGCGCTTCTATGATGTGAGCTTCTCCAATGTCCTTCTTTTTCTCTGGACACTCAAATGACTTGTGCCCATTCTTCCCACATGTGAAAGATGTGATAACTCCACCTCTACATCTTCCTCTACCTCTGGTATGAGGAAAAGTATTTTCGTCAGCATAATCTCCCTTCTGCTCATTATGCTACCCTCTCTGTTCAATGTATGGTCCTTTCTGTGAGGCACCACCTCTCTCTACTCTACCCTGAGGTTTCTTCCATTCCTCCTTGGGCTTTTGGAATTTCTCTTGGGCAACTGTCTTGCCTCTGGGATGACTTCTGCCTTGCCCTCGCTGAACTTTCTTACAGCTCAGCTTATCTTCTGCTTTCAGAGCCATATGATAAGCATCCTCCACCGTCCTGATGGTAACCATACTCAATTCATCCTGAATGTCGTATCCCAGACCATTCAGATATCTGGTGACTTTCTCATCATCTCTTTCCCGATGACCTACTATGATGTTCATCTTGTAGAATTCTTCAGTATACTCCTTTACTGTCATCAGCTTCTATCTCAGGTTCTGCATTCTCCTGAACAGAGTAATTTGATAGTCTCTTGGGATGAATTTCGCCTTCATCTTTGCGATCATTCGAACCCAACTTTTGATCTTTTGCTTGCCTTTGGAACATCTATCAGCCTGTAGCTCATCCCACCACAATGTTGCATGTCCTTTCAGGCGTGTGACAGCATGTCTAAACTTCCTATCCTCTTCGATATATTCATAGTCGAAGTAGGTATCAAGAGCTCTAATCCAGTCTAGTAGCTCTTCTGCATCCAGGTTTCCCTCGTAAACTGGAATGTCCATTTTTGCCTTCGCCCCCATTCTAGCGATATCTTTTATCAATCGTTCAGTTGATGCATCTTCAACCGCAAATTCCTCTTGTTGTTCGGCTTCAACTTCTCCTTCGGAGTCACTTAGATCTCTAGCACTGGTTGTGAGTCTCTAGGTTGTTTCCATATCCTCTAGTCTCGCTCAAAGATCTCTCATCTGCCTCTCCATTTCTAGATTTCCTGTCGGTCTGCCTCTTCTTCACACCTCCATGTATTCTGGGTCAGGTGACTGTCTCTCCCTTCTAGGAAGCATGGCGAATTTTCTCTCTCTCTTCTACAGAAAACAAAGAGTTAATCCTGCTCTGATACCACTCTGACACCGCCGCACCCCCACTGGCACATCTACTTCCTCAAGACCTTATTTTTCCTTCAGCCCGAAGAGCTCAATGGTTCTTCTAATTCCCTATCAGGAATTCTTCACCCATAGAAACTCTACAATGATCTCCCTTAACGGTCGAAAAATTAGAATTCGTGATTTTGTGAATTCTATGTTCGTGTACCTTATGCCTCACGATTCCCCAAAACCCGATGTGGGTCAATCATTGACTTTATCCCCTTTGTTATCAGAGTTCTCCCTATCGGTAAATCGCTACTCGCGATGTTAACTAATGGAATATCCAAACTCTGAACCCTGATGTACCGATGCTCTGAGGCCCACGTGTGGATAGACATTTCCACCTCCCGTCGCTTTCATCGGGATTTCGGGATTCGCTGGATCTCAAATAATGATCTCAAAAGGACTCAGGACTTCCCCCTTCCCGATCCCCGATATTCCGCCACCTGTCTCCCACTAACTCCTGGTATGGCCGACACGACCCTTCCATCGGGATATCGCGTATCGTGATTCCAACCTGCAAGAGTTTCTTACCTCTGAAAACTCCGATATGCCGAACCCTGACTCCTCAGGATATCCTGACACGTGTCCTCCTTAATGAACGGTTCTGATCCAATCGGGATATTGCGACTTGCGATATCGCGATTTTCTTTGCAATCTCTTGGGACTTCAACTCATGATTACCCGATAGGTGATATCACGCGCAAATCCAACGACTGCTTCTTCCTTGGATCGACGGCTCTGCTCCCTCTTGAGTTTCAAACCCTTGGACGCTCTTGCCGTAAACCTCTTACACCTCCGCAAGATCCTATGACCCTCAAGACTTCGCGAAATCTTCTCAAAGGATTTTGACCATCTATCCCTCCTTGGATGTTTTCTGCATAATGAATCAAGTGCTTCTTTCACACAGGCTTGGCTCCTACTTTCCAACCTACGATGCTTCCTTCAGAATTTTAATGGAATCTTCCCTGCACTTCTCCTTCAGTGAATTTGAAGGTCTACTCCTCCTGAGCTTATTCTCGACTTCTCAAGTCCTTCTGAGAACTTCTTGTGCGCACTCCTTGCGGTAACCCTTCAACCTTGTCTAAGTGTTGAAGTATTTTGACCCCGCGCACTCCTGCAGCAGCAGTGGTTCAATACTTTGCTCAGAATCGCAACTCTGAGACTTTTTCCTTGGCCTACACACTCCTTGCATGGCACTGTGCCTAACTGCACCCTCAAATAAATGAGAACAAAATTTGTCTCTAATTGAACTCTTCTGTCAACGCACTCCTTGCGGACAATTCGACTGCACTCCTTGCAGGAATTCTCTGGTTCATCTTAGAGAAACAATTGAAACTAATTTCTCCATCCTTTCAGACTTCAAGTTCACCATGAAATCACATAGACAACATATAAAATAAAATGTATGATAGGAAATAAACATTTATGAGCACAACAACAATGTACATGGAGAAACAACACAAACCATGGATTTGAATCAATTCTTCTTCTATTAATTCAAATGCTTGTACATGGGTGTTCTTCATACAATATTCTTTTCTTGCTCTGCTCTTCTTCTAAATGTTTGATAATGTTACAATGATACAATGGAGGTGTCCATATCCGTTTTCCTTCTTGGACACTAAAGCTATCAAATCTACAATTAAAAATCCTATCTACCAGCATTAACTAAAATAAATGTTGTCTATCTACTAAGGACAAGAGCTTAAAGGCTCAAGGTCCAATACAATATACAAGTGAACCCTCTCTTAAATGACTCATTTAAGACTTGCGCAACAACTTCCAAAGTATTTTCAAAATGTGTGCTGGCTCGTCCAACTATCTCCTGCCATCGCGCTGGCTTTCTTGATGTGTTGGCAATGCTCTTGCATCAATTAATGACAAGTGTAGAACTTTAACTCCTTTTTGACAAGTAAATCATTCTTCCCTTGACAAGAAAAACACGTAGTTGTTGTATCCCCTTCGTGGCACTACTATATGGGGACACATTCACTCCAACTGTTTCCTTGCAATTAGTATATCGTTCAAGTGAAGACTTTGTTGGGACATCTTTTAGTTAATTCAAAGTTAACGAGGATTACCATGAGATATCTTTACTCGAACTCTTTTAGGTAAATAGACTGGAATATCACTAACCACAAATAATTCATAAAGGAACCCATTTAATGACCTAGACTATACAATGATGCCAAGCGCCTTTTACTAAAACACATATATTCATTTGAGGGGTATAGTCCCGACCTCGTGACTCTATATATGGTAAGTAAATTTTATTTCAAAGACAAATTAAATAGTCTTGCGCGCAAACATAGAAACCTCATGTTTAAGGAGAGATTAGGACTATAGTTCCTAAGTCTAAACTACTATATATATCTATATATTTATGTATATAGGTGAGTAAGTTTGAGACCAAAGGGAATTTCTATAATCTTTGGTGAATTATACATATAAGTTTTCTTTCCAAAGTAAGTTAGACTGGCGTGGGAATGACATCATGTGGTAGGTAGAACTTAAGTTACCTCATAGAGATTTATAATAGGAATTAAGATTTCCTCCTTTTACCAACGAACACATAAAATGAAATTGGAGATTAATGTTACATAGAATTTTTCTTGTATGGAAAATTCGAGGTACATTACATATGGTATCAAAGAAAAGGTTACAACACTTGGACCTTTAACAGGGCCAAATTAATTACTTAGCACATATTTTTTTCTATGTAAAACTAACAAACCATTATTGTTACAAACAGAAAACTCTTTTTTGTTTTTTGTTAATCATGGCAGCCCAGGATGATGCCGAAATTAGACTTGAGGGGAATCCTGAGCAAAGACCTCCTGAATATCCGAGACAGAATAGTGACAGAAGATTACCTATTGAAGTTTTGGAAACGATGAGGAATATTGTTTTTGAGATCAAAGTTTTCAAAGAAGACAATGAGAAACTGAAGAAGGAACAAAAAGAACAACATGAAATAAGTGAAGTCCTGCTACATAGTATAGTGACAAAGAAAATCCCAAAGGAAAATAACCATGAAGAAGAGGTTAGTAAAATACCCTCCAAGAATTCTGGTCCTAAAGCAGAAAAAGGGGAAATCTCATCTGAAGGTACACCTTCAACTGATGATAAAACAAAAACAGACAGAAAAAGAAAATAGGTAGATCACCTTGAGGGATAATTTAAGAAAATCAAACCCGCTACCTCTGATGGGGAATTCAAAATAGGGGAGGAAGTTGAAGCATGGTTATTAGACATCAAGAAGTATTTTCATATCTACAACTATTCCAACAATATGAAGGTCAGAATGGCCATCTATAATCTAAAAGGAAAAGCCAACATTTGGTGGCAAGATCTGAAATTGGCCAAGAGCCTAAAGGAGAAACAGATGGAATGGTCAGACTTTAAGAAACAATACCTATCTAAACATTACTATGTTAATCCCTAAATAGTGGCTCATTACCCCTTAATTCAGGCATATTATATTAGTAATGTTATTTTATTTATGTCGGATTTAGGCCATTAGTTGTAATTATACCTCCTAGTCTCTTATATATACCAAGGAGACATTTTCATTTTGAATAATCTTGTAATTGTACATTTATGTGGGCATAAGAAGGTTTCCCCCTCAAAGAGGCTTATTATCTAAATTTATCTCTTTTTCAAGGCATTGAGTACTTATTCTGAGGTTTTTCCATGCTATCTTGATATTTGGTTCTTAACATATGGTGTCAGAGCTCAAGGTCTTGAGGTTTTGCTGCTACATCTGAGACACCTTGGCATTTTTGCTATAATTTTTTTTCTACAACGTTTCAGAAGGAACAACTTAGAGGGTATTTAGTATACGAATTAAGGTACGTTGGGTTAACATTTCAGCTCATGAGGCCTTATACTTTCGGAGATACAACCTATGAAATATAGGATTCTGGAATCATCCTAGATTTAGTCATTGCGGAATTGTCACTATAAAAACATTTATATAATGTTTCAAACCCTGAAATCCATAGGATATTCACAGAAATTAGTAAGGTATATGTGGTTAAAATTTCAGCTTCTGGGTAATCTTAAATTTGTAGATACACCCTGTGGAAGATAGAGTATCTGACTAGTCCTATTGACTAGTCTCAAGAAGGTGTTCCAGGTAAAACAATCATAACATTTTCCTAGAATATCCAAATTGAGTGAGACTGGTTTCATTGAATAGTGAGAAGTCTGTAGTATTTTTGGTATGAGTTTCAGAATTTATATCAATCATTTTGTGCGGGGCATGCTATACAAGTGAGATATACTGAAAAGGACAAAAATCAACAAGTTGTGGGGAATTTACCGTAAATTCCACTTGGCACATCCAATTTTGATCATACATGTGGAATTGTAGGGAAAAAATATTAGAGAACTACAAAAATAAAGTTTCATACCAAGAAGGGCCGAAACTTTGGAGATACAGTAGAAGAAAGATTGTCTAGAAAAACCACCTAAAAATCAAGGTTCAAAAGTGATACTTGGCCAACATGCCACCCAAAAATGGAAATTCTACACAAAATAATCCTCAAGACAATCCTACTTGGACTCTTGATCAAGGTGAAGAAATGCATAGGGACATAAATGATTTACAAAAGAATATAGTAACAAAATATGAACTACAAGAGATGGAAGCTAAGTTGGAGGCAAGGATGGATGGTTTCATGGAAGGATTGAAAATTTTTCGTAATAGAGAGGACACCTGAAAGTGAAAATGTATCCCATGAAATTCATGATGAGGATACAAGAAAGGTGAATCAAGAATGGAGAAAATCTAACTTTGGGTTGAAGACCAACCACTTTCCTAAGATCAATATGAGGAAGTTTGATGAAAAGGACCCTATCACATGGATACTTCAGATGGAGCAATTCTTTGATCTACATAATGTGCCACATACACAAAAGGTATGAATTGATTCTTTATATTTAGAATCCAATCAATTTTTATGGTATAGATGGTTGTGTTCTCGCAAATCACTCATCACTTGGACAATTTTCACAGAAGCAATGATAGCACACTATGAGGATACAAGGAGCAATACCTTCTTTAACCAATTGATAAATCCCAAGCAAAAGGGTTCAGTTATAGAGCACATTGAGAACGTCGAAAGATGTAATATAAAGGTAACATATGTTCCATATGACCACTTAATTGATGTATTCATAGGAAATTTAAGAGATAACATTCAACATGAGGTTCGCCTTTGGGAACCCAAATCATTGGAGAATGCATTTAGGGTGGCAAGAAATGTTGAAAGTA
>JZKD02S2083042.1:120195-130986 GCA_000966675.3 Picea glauca | reverse complement strand
ATGAGTCATAACCCTATATTATGTTGAGATCATAGACGCATAGAGTAGAGTATCATAAGTTGAATGTAAAGGATTTTGTTGTATTTGTATTAGTACTGAGTTAGAACCAATCCCATAAATATGAAAAGGTATAAGAAGTGCATACATGTAACATATGAGCACAACTAGTATAGCTCTTATTCATATCCTATACTAGGAATAGGATCCTAATTAATAAGAATTCAACATCAGTGTCATTATGTATCGAATATGATGGAATTACTTCGAAGCAAAGAATGTAGTGTAATTACGTTTGTTCACAGGGCTTATTGTGGTCTCATATCATATTAGCTCATTAATTCATCATGTTAAACCCTATACAGTTAGTTGGTATGATTACAACAGGTTTGATTCATGGTTTTGTACACTTACTTTATCCCTATTTTTTCCATGATTGTAATTTTTAGCTAAAAATTTAAATTTCCTAAAAATTTAAAATTTAAACATAATTTAAATTCTAAATTATATAATGATAATAGTGTAACACATAGACTTTACTAAGATAAGGGACATGGACATATTCATCCCTGTCCATGTACAGGGACAAATAAGGCCATGTCAACATTCTAAACAAAAATTCTAAATTCTAATTTTTAACTAAAAATTTAAATTTCCTAAAAAATTAAATTAGCAATACTATTAGCAAAGAAGTGGAGTTTTTGTCAAAGTTGTACTTATTTTTCTCCTATTGCAATAATTACTATAGACATATTTTTGTGTTTCAAGATTTTTTTTAGGTCTGTTAAATATTGTGATATGTACTAGGTCCTTTATGGTGATGTTTCTTTCCAGTTGTTGTCAGAGTCTAATTTTGTTCAGTTTGAGCACTATTCAGGGTAGTGGTGGCCCTGTAGCAGTCATGCTTAGCCCTTGGTATCACTATTTATAGTTATAATAGTTAGTCTGTATCCTTCACTAAATTTTAAAGTCTCTTCAGGCCTCTGTCTATTTTCTGCAACTCATTAACTTCACAATATCGAGCTAACTTAGTTAAGTTAGTTGAACTTAACTAATTGGACTTAACACTTTTAAAGACAACAAAATATTAGGCCATGTCTATGTACAGGTACAGGCCTGAATTCAGGCATGTCATTGTACATGGACAAGGCCTAATAAGGCTCTGTCAACATTCTAAACAAAATTTCTAAATTCTAATTTTTAACTAAAAATTTAAATTTCCTAAAAATTTAATATTTAAACATAATTTAAATTCTAAATTATGTAATGGTCATAGTGTAACACATAACCTTTACTAAGCTAAGGGATAGGGCCATATTCGGCCATGTCCATGTACAGGTACAAGAACAAATTTAGGCTTGTCATTGTACATGGACAGGGCCGAATAAGGCCCTATGAACAATCTAAAAATAAATTCTAAATTCTAATTTTTAACTAGAAATTTAAAATTTAAACATAATTTAAATTCTAAATTCTGTAATGGTCATAGTGTAACACATAGCCTTTACTAAACTAATGGATAGGTCCATATTCGACCGTATCCATGTACAGGTACAGGCCCAAATTCGGGCCTGTCACTATACATGGGCAGGGTCAAATAAGGCCCTATCAACAATCTAAAAATAAATTCTAGATTCTAGTTTTTAACTAGAAATTTAAAATTTAAACATAATTTAAATTCTAAATGTTGTAATGGTCATAGTGTAACACATAGAATTTACTAAGATAAGGGATAGTTTCATATTCGGACATGTACATGTACAGGTACAGGCCCAAATTCAGGCCTATCATTGTACATGGACAGGGTCGAAGAAGGCCCTGTCAACAATCTAAAAATAAATTATGAATTCTAATTTTTAACTAGAAATTTGAAATTTAAACGCAATTTAAATTCTAAATTATGTAATGGTCATAGTGTAACACATAGCCTTTACTAAGCTAAGGTATGGGGCCATATTCATCCCTATCCATGTACAGGTACATGCCCGAATTCAGGACTATCACTGTACATGGACAAGGCCGAATAAGGCCCTGTCAACAATCTAAAAATAAATTCTAAATTCTAATTTTTAACTAGAAATTTAAAATTTAAACATACTTTAAATTATAAATTCTATAATGGTCATAGTGTAACACATATCCTTTACTAAGCTATGGGACAGGGCCATATTTGGCCCGGTCCATGTACAAGTACAGGCTTGAATTCGGGCCTGTCACTGTACATGGACAGGGCTGAATAAGGCCCTCTCAACAATCTAAAAATAAATTATAAATTCTAAAATTAAAATTTCCTAATCTAAATGTACCTGGACCTAACACCCGCAGCTCCAACGCCCACCCACCTGCAACTCCAATGTATGCTCGCCTGCTACTCCAACCTCCACAAGACCACCCGCCCACCCGCCCTCAGTAACGAATTGCAACATCAAACACCAAATGGTATCACCAACACCAAACTATATGAACTAACTAAAAATTCTCAAAAACTATAGCAGGCGCGATGTGCAGGTAATATATAAACCATTTTTTGGTTGAAATATATTTCAGCTGAAAGATTCTTTCAGCCGAAAAGTTCTTTCTATCGAAAATTTCTTTCAGCTGGAATATCTTTCGACTAAAAATATGTTACCAGATGAAAAATATCCATCTGGCTAAAATTGTACACATAAATCGAGGGCTTTGTCACGGTACCATTCGATTTGGCATTCAAAGGTTCAGCCAAAACATGTTTTCTCCAAAAAAATAGGACTTTCAACTGAAACAAATATATTTTCGGTCGAAAAAATGTCTTTCAAAATTTGGGAGACCCAATTCTCATGAATTTGTTACCCACATTCATGAATTCACCCCATGGATCTTGTCCAATAACTCATACAGAATTGGAATTGGAGATTTATCCTTTATCTTAATTTTATTCAATTCTCGATAATCAATAGAGAGTCTAGATATGATCCATCATTTTTCCTAACAAGTATGACCAAAGATGAGTAAGGGCTCCTTCGTAATGTAATAACACCATAGTCTAATAATTATTTATCCAACCACAATGTTTCTATATTATTTTGGTGCAACTGTATATAATATTTTTTTCTAATTATGGAAGAACCAAAGAAAAATTCTATGATTATGTCTATAGAACGAGGTGGAGGAAGCGCACGAGGTGGTTCCTAAAAAATGGTATTAGATTTTCCAAGAATTTACTCTAATTTCTTGGGATCATCATTTTTGTCCTCATTAGTAGTTCCCTCTATTTCATAGTAGTGTAAGTAATAATTATGGACTCCCTTTTTAATCATGTTTTCCATCCTATTGGATGATAATATTTGTGGAGGACAATTAATTCCATGTAATTTGTACTTTTCCCTATTTTCATAAAATCTTATAAATTGCTCTTGTAAGTTTAATCCAAAAGTACCAAGTGTGATTAACCATTTTCCCCCTAAGACTATATCTACCCTCCAATAGGCATAACATACATAGGATATTTTAATTTGTAGTCATTCATGGATACTTCTACCTTGTGGCATTTCTCATCACATGAAGTAGCCCTATTTCCCGAGATGGAGACTTGAAATTGATAGGTAGGATGAATGAATATGTTTAATTTCCTTACTATATTTGTATCTATAAAGTTGTGTGAACTTCCACTATCTATGATCATTGTTAATTTAATTTTCTTAACATATCCATAAATTTAAGAGTTTGGGGTTGAGAAATACCTATCATTGCGGTGACAAAGAGCGTCGAACTTGCATTTTGATTTCCTAACTCATGGTAATTTCCTGATTCTTCATTATTTGTTTCTTCATAGGATGAATACATGTCCTATGCTTCTTCATTCTTGTCATTGTCACCCTTGTATATTTTAAAATGAAAAAAAAAATTGTCTTTGCACTTATTGCATGGTTTCCAATTAAGTGCATTACATTTAAAACAACATTCCTGATCTTGTTTTGTTTCTGGTGGCGGTGTCCTTTTTTGAGGGGAAATGTATTTGGAGCTAGAGTCTTTGAGTGAGTTCCATGATTTCCTCTTATAAAATTTAAGTTTTCTTTCAACAATTTTCTCTTTCTTATGATCTTGGTCAATATCCTTAATGTCAAGTAATTTGAGCTCATTTTGGATATTTTCTTTCAAACCTCATAAGGATATTTGAAGTAGCCAATATTCCGATATATTAGGTACATGGGTGGTTAACACATGTAGATCCTAAAAATTCCTCCAGTATACCATACTATTGTAATCGGGCGAGTTTAGAAAAAAAACCCTTTTATTTCCTGTCAAGAAAATGTAGGAAGAAGTTATTTTTGGATACAACCCAATCTCTTGTTGGATATTTGTATTTTTTCTTTCCACCATAGGAACCAGTCACACGCAAAGTCCTTCATATGTATAGATGCGACATTAATTTTTTCTTCATCATAAAAAATTTGGTAATACTTAGAGATTTCTGAGAAAATATCCCTTCCGCACTCCTTGCGTTGGTCCCTTGTGGAACTTATTCAACACTTCAAAGAAGTGTTGACCTGATTCACTCCTTGCATAGGTATTATCAAACCTTTTCTCTTCACTGAGAAACTATGCACTCTCTACACCTCAACTGAACAATTTTGCGTTCCTTGCAATTCCACTGTAAATTCACTCTATCTTTCCTGAGCTTCTAAGTCTTTCTCGACTCGGCCTATGCACTCCTTGTGTGCACAATGCATTCCTTGCACCAAGAATATCATAAGAGAAAAAAATGAAACTTAGAGAAGCATCAAATACATCCACACTTAACCATAAAAATCATGTCTATACACGAAATACATAAAGAAATATCACATGCATTCAGTGAATTCAAGAACAAAGAATATAAAGAAACATCACATGTACTCAGATAACTCAGATGAACACAACACCATACATATGGAATCAAACCTCTCTGCTTGTATTCATTCAATAAAATATGTACACATACTCCTAAATCTGTCTGTAACTCTTCCTAAGCTTCAAGAACTCTCTTAGAAACAATAATATTCAAAAACCTCTACCATAACATTCAACAGCCTCATTTGGGCATACAATACATATATTTATACAACGAGGGGATTCTTGAGCCTTCCTATCGAATACTTCAATGTGGTCCTATCAAAACTTATGACACCTATCTACTAAGGCATTAAGACAATAAATGGCCATTACAATCAAATCTGAGCTAATGATCAACATCTATACAAATCTTATCTGATATTTAAGGTGATTACACTTCGGTGGCCTTAGGTGATGGCTCTTTCCTCAAAACAATAAAATATCTTTAATACAATTTTTTCAAAATATCAAAACAAATGCTCCCTCCTTAGGATCAAAGTTGATTTGAAATTCATGTGTTGATGTTGATTTGTCTTCCACCTGGCCTCTTTAATGATCATGGTGATGCTCCTTCATAATTTTTGAGACATTTAAGGAGTTTGAAGTTCTTTTGGAAAACTTGATAGAGAAGAGGATTAAAGTGTTGAGGACTGAAAATGGTGTTGAATTCTATGGAAAGGAATTTCATCAGTTTTGTAAGCAGTGTGGTGTAGAAAGAAAAAATACCACACGATATACCCCAAAACAAAATGGGGTTTCCAGGATAATGAACAAAACATTGATGGATAAGAAAAGGAGAATGATCAGTGACATTTGGATAGCATGAGAATTTTGGGCAGAGGTAGTTGAGACTGCAAGATATCTGGTAAATATGTCTCCTTCATCAACACTAGTCGACACGACTCCAAATGAGGTATGGTATCGTAAGAATTCTTTGGTGGCACATCTCAAAGTATTTGGTTGTGATTCTTTTGTGCATGTTACCAAATAAAGAAGGAGCAAGCTAGAAAAGAAGGAATTCAAATGTGTTTTCATCGGGTATAAATAAGGGATGAAAGGATATAAGCTATGTGATATTTCATCAAGGAGAAAAGTTTACAGTTGAGATGTGGTCTTCAAAGATCTCAGAGGTAAATCTCAACCTAAGGAAGTTTTTCAAACTGAGAATTATCCTGATACGGTGTGGTTTGAATGGAGGAACAAAAAATATGATTCAGATAAGTCTATTGAATATGAGGAAGAGGTGGGAAAATTTACTTTGGTGATAAGGAGGTCAGAAATAATAAGAAAACCAGTTGGAAGGTATAGTCCACTCGACTTTTTTTTCTCATTTGTGCTAACTACCATCGATGATGATCCAAAGTTGGTTAACGAGGCCTTCGACTCAGCAGAGGGTAAACTATGGAAGGAAACCATGATCAAAGAGATGGAATTCTTCTACAAGAATGAGACATGGGATTTAGTTCAGTTACCTAGTGGAAGAAATATCATCAGCAACAAGTGGGTGTTCAAGAAGAAGGTGAATGCCGCAAGACAATTTGAGAAGGTCAAAGATCGACCAATGGTGAAAGGATATTCAAAAGTCGAGGAAGTTGACTTCGGTGATGTTTTTCCCCCTGTTTCAAAACTAACTTCCATTATATTGCTAATGTCTCACAATGCAGCATTCAATCTAGAGATAGAACAAATGGATGTGAAGACAATTTTCTTACATGGGGACTTAGAAGAAGAAATCTACATGACACAACCTGAAGGATTTGTAGTAAAGGGAAAGCAAGAGTTGTTGTGAAAACTCAAAATATCCCTTTATGGTATAAATAAATCTCTAAGGATGTGGTACCACAAGTTTGACACTTACATCTTTAGTTTGGGATTTATGACAAGAAAAATTGATCACTCCATATATTCCAAGGAATAAGGTGGGTGTTTGTAATGACCTCCTCGTTACGACAACAACTTTGATAATAGGTGCAATTTTTTTTGTTTGTTTGTTTAAGGTGTGTAAGCACATGTAGAAGTAATAGACACACTTGACTCTATGTCGCCACCTGACAATCATCAAGACGCAACCACGATGTTCATCACAATGAAGACTGAAGGCTCACAACAAGTAACTGCAAGCAATAAATGACCATAGACACAAGGCTCACAACGCAACATTCAACGACATACTAGGTTATGCACAGTACGAACAAAGAGGGAAGAATAAATAGTAGTAGGTCTCACTATTCCTGCACAGGAAAGCAGGGCATTTAATCTTAGTTCTCTGCTTCGGAGAGAGAGAAGGTCAGATAGGCTCCTAGCCGACTGCTCAGGCAGAAACTAGTAAACTCCGTCAGGTGTGTCACAAGAGTGGAAACCCTGCCTTTAAGGGCCCGAGACTCTTGATACGGCATAGGATTCTTCACACAAATAATCACTCACACAGACTTATATACTAGGCTACACGGAGGTGTCTACATCCCGCCAGACACAAGCAAACCCAACAATAAAATGATTACAGCCAAGTACAATAATACTTAAAGAAGACCATGACCACTACGGAAGGCGCAATCCCAAAAGAACTCGGACAATAACTAACCATCATTAGAATGAGGAATTATCCATGACTCAACTAGCATTAAGTTTCGATCCGTTACTACTTGTAATTCCCATTAGTTCACTAGTTGCCAAATCCACCCCTAAAAGATTGTAAGAGTTATTAATTTCGATTCCCAATACTAATTCCTAAAGACTAATTGTATATAGTTTTAAGGCCTTGCATTATATGTTAACAATTCAACACCATCTCAACATCATTACCTTAAAATAACAACATTACGCTACCATTAAAATAACTCCGCAATTAAGTTACCCATCTCAATACATCTTGTATGTTACTTATACCATAAAATCTACAACCAACAATAATTTCGAGGCACGCAACTGATCCATTAGCCAATTAACATAACTTATTTAATGTTCAAGCGTGCCATGTTTTGGTCAGACTACATCCATACATGATGATTAGTATCTTAACATAATTCTAGGTTAATGAAAACATCAATACCAAAAATGAGCACCATAGCATGCACAACGTATTTGTAACTTAAGGAAAGCAAAGTAATCTATAGCTTGACCTCATTTGAGAATCCCCAAGGTAACATGTACTATATTGGAAGGGATAGCCACATCAATGGAGATTAGAATGAAAATGGATAAAGAATGTTGTATATTTTATTACAAGGTGATAACAAGGTCTAGTGATAAAGAACTAGAAGGAAATAAGCATATATAATATTCACATGGACCTTAACTCAAATCATTAAAAATAGGATTCTTAGGACATCGTAATACATGGGAATGCATAGATATGGAATCATAACAAAAATCTTTGATCCACCGCATAACATAATAAATGATAAAAATAACAGAGGATATTAATGTTTAAACTACGGAAGAAGAGACCGTAATACTAAATAAGGGAACTAAATTACTAGCAGGTGCAAATTGAAGCCCAAGTTGTTCATTAATAACTGCAAATATAGATCTATAGGCCTAAAAATTATTAGTGTTTCTATGAGCATTTGTTTCCCGGTTGAATTCAAAAATTCAAGTCTACTGATACTCCCCCCACTAAGTCAAAACCCCAACAACGATTAAACAATACCAATACCTTACACAATGCCCGCTAAAATTTACATATAAAACAAATTATTTCTAACAAAATGAGACACATGGTTGATTTAATAAATGTGCAAATAGAATCGCAAGGCATTAACCTTACCCAAAACGAAATCTACATTACATTCTATAAAGGGGTAAACGATGCAAAGAGATCCATCACTTTATAATGCAACCGCGTGGTTTACCAATCAATTAACACTAATCAGGTCTGTCCAATTCCAACGCCTCCTCCTTTTAACTTATTTACCCTACCTTACTATCAACCCAACAACGAAATCAGAACGTACCCTTATATATTATTAAAGACCCTAAATTTAGCATGCACCCACTCTGCCAGGAAAAGGGATAACGTCGGCAACTGGAATCGAGAGACGAGCAACTGTGGGGCAGGTCAGGAATCAAGGGTGATTGAAGGGCACATGCAAGAAGATGCACGAAATAGAGGTAGTTGTCAGCGTGGCAATTTTCAGGAACCAAAATTCAATGTGGCACCCACAAATAGAAAGGTTTTAACACCTTAAACACAGATCCAACCGCTGAGGCAATGAATTCATCCAAAATCGTGCTCAATCAGCAAGGGCGTGAATGGTAGCGGCAAAAAAAAAAAAACAACCATAGTCAACTGCTGTCAGAGGATAAGTATCAGCGAGTCAAGGGACAGCGTGGTTCGAAGACGGGGTAGGCGGTTAAGTAAGTCCAGTGTTGTCCCATTGGATACAATCACAGCCAGCAAAAACGCGTCTAAATGCAATCAAACGAATTCTGCCATAACTAGTGGTTCTATTACACCGGGACGACTGAGTTGATTGAAGCTTGAAACAAGTTGAAGGCTGGGGGAAAAAGAAATGCAGAGTTGGGTATGCACGCAGTCTCTCATACACCCATTCATTGTGTAGTCACGAGATTCCACGCGGGTTAGAACTAGGAAGGAAATTTCTTGCTGAGAAAATGGAAATAAGAAAATTTTGCAAGAGCAGAAACGCTTCAGTAAAAACAATAACTGGATTAAGGAAGGTCGTGGTTACTAAACAGGTTGAGGTCACTGCAGTTGAGGGTCTATTTGGTTTGTTGCTTACAAAAGTCGAGTTCAAATAACATGAAAAAGTAATCACAGGTCAAAAGATGAGTGTTGTAGCGAAACTGATAAAGAAGAACCGTAGCCCAAAAGTTAGGAAAAACGCTAACCTACAAGGGTTAATGGGGAGCAGCCGAAGACAACTCAAGCAAATGGTTCCTAGGTTCCAGCATTCAACATTCATAGAGGTTATGAAGGGCGATTTATTAAATCCGCTGAGTTTCCCTTTTAAAAACTAAAGGGTGAGGGTTAACACAAGCGAAATCGCTGCCAAGAAGTTGAGTGGATTCACCGGCAAGTAAATGGCTAACCCTTAGCTAAGGTGGGTAAAAATTTTGCCGGACTGTCTAATTACAGTCACTCACAGAAAGAAAAAAATAAACCATTTTAGTCAATGACGGGTAACACTCCCAAAATCATTTCACCCTTTAATTGCATTCCAACACAGTCACAAGGTTTTAAGGATTGGGTACGATAGGCTGAGTATTGATTATTCAAACAAAGTCAGAATTACAACAGCTGAATCAAATTTTTACAACAATAACATTTCAGTTGCTGAAATAAAAATATGCATTCTACTTGACCGAATTAATTAAACAAAAACCATACCGTTGCCTTAACTCCCGCCTCGAATGATGACCGCTCGTTCCATGCCGCTCCTGCTCCGTGCCGCTCCACCTGCCAACCGTTGAGACTACACTGGTACCTCCCATCCAAACGCTAGGGGTACTCTGCTTCCCCCTTAGGCCCCCGAGCCGAAAAGGGATGACACACAGTCCAGACAATATACCTAGCTTCCCAGCTCGCCTCCAAGGCTGATCTACCACTCTAATACAGCTGAGAAAATACCAACTCCTCACAAGCAATCAGTCCAGTTTCCCATTTCGGCAACATAACAATACCTCATAGCTCCCCTCCCTTTTTCCCCCTTCCCCCTTTCTTCTTATGGAGTCTCAAACCCTAAATCATTTTTAATTTAAGTTTTAATGAAAAACCCTCAAAATTTCTCTACATTACAAGTGTCACTCATCCCCCCCACCTTTTTCCACCATTAATTTCTTTAACTTATTAATTGTCTATGTTTCCCTTTTTACTTAGTTTCCTATATTTTTTTTTTATCCCTTCTTTAAAACCAAAAAAAGTAAATGCGTCATTTAATATATCCATTTTATTTTTATCTTCGTAATTTTTTATTAATGGTT
>JZKD02S2083042.1:71063-101631 GCA_000966675.3 Picea glauca | reverse complement strand
TTACCCAGGAACTGTTCCAGTCAACCATCGAAAGCCTGTTTTAACCAGAATTTTCAAAATTTCGCCCAGATCAGGAATTTTTGAAGCATAATGAGATGAAACATTTTCCAATGCCTGTTTTATGAATTATCCCACTCACTCCAGCATTCATTTTTTATATATGATGAAAAAAAGAACGATTTCAAAGGTATTTGGGCAATTTCATTTGAACTAAAAAACAGGGTATTCTTCCACCTCAGCAAATTCGAATTTTGCCTCTTGGAAGAGTCACTAGTCAGCCTTGGGAGGCTGTGCTTCACTTCACCAATAGTCAACAAGAGAAAGAGATCATGAAATATGGGATTGACCTCATTCTTGGGGATTATCCCACATATTTGGCAACTGAATTTTGACTTGCTATTTTTAGATGATTTGATCCATGTTTTCAGGATCTAAAAACTATTTGTAAAGGCTATAAAGCCTAGGAACTCAGTTTGATAAAGGGTTCGATTCTAGATACAGTAATTCTCTTTGTACTTAGACTTCTCATTTGCTAATACAGATCACAGGTTTCTTTCCATTTTGGTGGCAATTTTCCATACTTCTTCCTCACTGATATATTGTTGTCCAACCTTGAATAGCTGTTATCCTATTGTTTGGTTCATAACATTATTATCAGTCTCTTTAGTTGTTTATTAATCCCTTCTTTGCACTGGTTTATATCTTTTCTTCATCCACTTAAAGCTACCTTACTGTTTAACCAATCTTGGAGAGCACTGTCTATTTGTTTATCACTTTGATGTCTGAATGATATAAGTAGAACTGAGTTATCCCATTGATCCACCTTTACAAAATAAAAAAACATTTATTTCTTAAGTTACCAAGCACCTTTGGTCTGCAACCACAAAGGGTTTCTTGGAGAGATAACACCTCCTTTAGGATTTGACTCATAATCATAATCAACCTATGACTCAGAAGCCTTGAGCTTGTCCATAAGGGATTTCTTGGAGTGGCATTCGTCGATGTTGTGCCAACGAATTTCATGTTACTCACACCATTTTCCTATGTCCTTCTTCGTCTTCTCATTGCCCTTATGGTGTTGTAGCTTGTATGAATTGGCTTGAGGGAGGCCATAGCGACTTGGTCCCCTTCTATGTGGGTTGGGGTTTCCTTTTCCCTTCTTTAGCTGTGAGGATTTTGCAGATCCAAACCCTTGTCATTTCTTCTTAAATTTATGCTCTATCTTGACAACATATTTATAAGTTGTTCCCAATGAGGTGATGTCCAAGAAATCCATTTATGTTTGAATGTATCTATGAAAAAAAATTCAGTATTTGAGCACCAGATGACACTCAGAATATTTGATACCCAATTTGGTGTGGAGGGTATAGAAATTATTGGTGAATTCTGGTACTTCCTGGTCCCTTTATTGGCGTAGGGTGGTCAATCTGGTGTACTGGTCCTCATAGCTTCCAGCAGGGTAATATTGTTATTTAATGGTGTCCCGGAA
The DNA here is from genome assembly GCA_000966675.3 of Picea glauca. Classification (NCBI taxonomy): domain Eukaryota; kingdom Viridiplantae; phylum Streptophyta; class Pinopsida; order Pinales; family Pinaceae; genus Picea; species Picea glauca. The sequence continues at coordinate 100,142 of JZKD02S2083042.1, read as the reverse complement.
GGAATATCATGTAGGGAACACCACAAAAATTGTAGATTCCTCCATGAACCTTTTCTTTGAGTAGGTATCCCACCAGTATTTAACATGGGGAACAACCTTAAGGAGCACAAAAGTGATATTTTCCCGATCAGAAAAATTGTGGACAGAAAAATATGCTTCGAATAGATTTAACCATTTATCTACAAAATCTACATCTATCATTCCTTCAAATAATGGAATATAAAAATTTACTTGTACCTTGAAAGGGGTTGCATGGTTGCCTGATGAATATGCTTCTCCCTTGGGAAACCATTGAAGGATATGCGTGAAGTTTTCCATCATTCCGTTCCTTTATCATGCGAGGGCTTCCTCGAGCAACATTTTAATACGATCTCATCCTCCATAATCTTTATTTTCATATCCCATGGGTTTTTTTGGGGCTCAATGTGACCGATATGGTAATGGCTTGATTGGTTCTATTCCCAAATTCTTGTACCCAGACCTGGTCAGGGACATGCACGAATAAAAATAAATGAAGAGAAAATAACTCTAATACCACTAATCTGGATTTAGGAGAGGAAAAAATTGATTATAGACTGAATACCATAAACACAGAGATAGGAATAATAACACAAATATCCTGTGAATAATATCTTCTATTAAATAATGAAATAGGATGAAACTGTAAAAATGCAAAATTGAAACTTGCTCGAATGGTGGTAGCTATCTTTGAGAAGAATTGTGGTTGCTACTTGCATATTTTCGAGCACAATGGATTACAATGAGGCTCCATATTCCCTTTTCATATTAATCATGAGTGACAAAACCCTAGACATCCAAAAACCTAACCCTAGAAGGTGAAACACCAAAAGTCATGTGGGCCCTATGGGTAAGTTGGTGTAATTTGGTACCTTAACTTCCTAGGGTCATAACATTTTCATATGACCTACGTTTTAGGCGCGTGATAGCATGTTGGAAATTTATTTCATATAAATACACATTTCGCAATCAAACTCTCACTTTGTCTACAGTTTGACTATGGAGAGCTAAAAAAACAATATTTAGGGCCCCAAAACAGCCCTGAAAGTACAAGAATATGTGTTGACATAAAAACATACAAAATAGGCTAGTTGGATTAGGTGAGAGGCCACAAGTATCCACATGGAGAATGTTTGAGGCTTCAGACAGCTCCATAAGTGTAGAAATCATAATTATAAAGCAGTAAAAAAAGATATGCTGAACAAAAATGGACACGAGGAGCCAGTTTGAATAGGTGGGTGGCCACCAATATCCATCTGGAAAATGACCATACATTACCCATGCAATGGGAGTGTTTAGCAGGTACATGTAGACACTTGGAAAGGAGCACTGTAAAAATGTCAAGAGAGTATTCAGGTACTTGTGTCGAACAAAGGACTATGATATATGCTACCAAGGAAGACCTGGACTGTACATGGATTTTTTGACACCGACTGGGTTGGAGATATGGATCGACGGAGGTCGACTAGCAGATATTTCTTCACGATGTTTGGTGGAGAAATAAGTTGGATGAGCAGGCGACAGGAGGTCGTATACTTTTCGACAACATAAATTGAACACATGGTGGGCACTCATGGAAGAAAAGAAGTGGTATGGCTTCAAAGTTCCTGTTCAGGAATCGGGTTTGGGAAGAGATACATAAAGGTAAATTGTGATATTCAAAGTGCAATATTTCTAGCAAAGAACCCTACTTATCATTCAAATACTAAAAACATTGACGTATAATACCATTCCGTAAGAGATATGGTGGAAAGTAACAAGGTGTTACTGGAGGAAGTAGACACATTGGAAAACTTAACAGACTTGTTGATCAAGTCTATGAGTATTGTGAAGTTCTCTTAGTGTAGAGAGGAAATTGACATTGTTTCCTTGCATCTATGAACTAAACTTCAGGAATCTCTTGGTTCAACAAAGAAGAAAACAAGTGGGAGAATGTTGGGTTGTTATAGTATTTACAGTGAAAGTCTATTCAAGGTGAATCAACTGACGGTCGAGGTTGAGGTAGGTCAAAATCAAGTCAAAGGTCAAGGAATTCGACCGAGTAAATTTGAAGTCGAATATATCGACGACAAGTCAACCAAAAATAATATGCATGGATCTATAACATAAGCCCTAGATTTGCGATATTTGTAGCCAATGATATGCATGGATCTGTAACTGTTTTTGGGTGCCAATATTTAGGGTTTTTACTGTTGTAAATCCTATAAAGAGACATGTTGTAAGTATGAAAAGGTTGTTGTTGTTATGTGATCATAGAATTCACTTTTGCAGGTTAATACATGTGTAAGTGTAGGTTTGTGTTCATGCATATGTAGTCCAATTTAAATATAGGTTTTTTCTTGTTTTTATAAGAGGGTATGATGTCGATTGTATCTTATGTGTGGACCAAGGTTAGACATGTAACCTATTATTATGAATTAATAAGAAAATAAGAGAGAAGAACGCTCAAAGGATTGATGGTTTTCATGGTTAATATTTTCCAAGGTACAATCTTAGTGTACTGTGTGATTGCTTGTTTTCATTTGCATTCTTGATTAAATTATTCTTCTCTTCTACTAGGATTAGTGTGGAAATGTCTTGCATTTATTGACATACACCACGGGTTCAATTATTCCTACATCCAAAATTTTCTCTATTTCTTCTTTAACCTTCTCTTTGTACTTTGGATTTAACATGTAAGGTCTCGGTTGCACTGGCTTAGCACCTGGTTTCAAATGAATATTCATCTCTCCTAAGTCCCCAACTATACCCTTAATCTCTAAGAATGGAATAGGTCTTGATATTAGTGCAATAAGTCTAGAATATTCTCTACTATTTCATCACTTTGTTAATCCCCTATTTGTGCAATCTTTGGATTCTCTGCCATCCCAATGTTTACCTTTCGCATATTTATTGGCTATGTGTACACAACGAACTTAATCTATGCCCATTCTATTTCCCATTCTCCTCCTATATCATGTATTTTCACATTCCTTGGATCTTTTTCATCTCGTTCTTCCTTAGCGACATTATAAGAGTCCAATAATGCATGGACAATCATAAGAGTATTGTGTGCATCGCAGAGTGGTACCACCTCCATTGGCCCTTCTTTTAAGAATATCTTGATTCGAATAGCCTATAGAATTGCATATATTGATCAAGATTCATATTCAAATTTAAATTTTACCTTGAACCTATGAGTCAAATCATCCCAGTTGGATGTTTTTCTACACATTTCCATCTCCAGATACTAGTTCTTCAATATTTTATCCAATGCATGTATAAACCTCTGCGTCCACTCTCTCTCTCTCTAATACTAAATTCCATAAGGTTCTTCACTAATCAATGTAACTTGTTGGATCACTCTCCCCTGTATACTTATGTGTAATAGTTTCTACCCCAATACCAAACCTTACTTGCATTATTATTATACACTGCGACTAGTCTTCCATCCCCTCTCTATGTGCATCTTACCATTTGGTTGGAGTCGCTTTTAGGACAACATCTAGCACCAATAGTGTATTATTCAAGATATAAAATAGTATGTAGAACATAAACATCCTATATAGAAATGATAAAGAAACAATGATATAATTAGAACAATACCAGAATAATACCAAAGTAACACCATAAAGACAACTTTGATTACTGATAGCAATGTTCACTTTCCTCTTTGAGGGGGAAACCTCCAGCAGAGAAGAGATCTATTACAATAATATACAAGACAAAATTTCTCATACACTCTACTTCTATTTATACTAAATATATCTATCCAAAAGAACAATCTATAGGAAGATCCTTCTAGAAGCAAAAGATTCTATTATGTCTTCTTACATTTGAATTATTCTTCCTTATTGCTAGGCCTTATTAGTATTGGCCTTTATTACATGGAATTATAATATTCTACCTTTGTGAGGGGTTAGGAGGGGTTAGGCCCCTAACATGCCCTCCCTCTTGAAAAACAACCTTGTCCTCAAGGATTTAGATGAGGGAGTTGTTGTAGAATGGTGGTGGGCTCTGAGGTGGCATCTTCTGGAAATGTATCTTTACATTGAACTAACACTTCTTGGATGGTGTGATGACAGAGATGACGCTCTTTGTGGGCCAATATTTCTTGTGGATACAACCATACGAAACCTTCTTAATCCAACTCAGGCAGACCAATTTGATTTTGGCACTTAGTTCCAATCACCTTCTTTAAGTATGAAACATGAAAAACAGGATGGAGCTTTGACTGATTGGGTAGAGCTAACTGATAGGCCACCAATCCCACATGAAAAAGTTTTTGAAAGTGTTGATATTTGAGTGAAGTATTCTTATAACATTGTAGTCAAATAAATGCCTGGTCCCCTTCAATAAAATGGCATTTGAAATCACCTTGATTTGGTTTTTACTTCATGTGATTCTGAGCCATGACCAAATTGTCTTTGAGGAGAGGAAGAATAGCCTCGTGAACTATAAGATTTTTTTCAATCTCTTGAACCTTTGAGACCCATGGCATATAGGAGAGAACTGATGGGGGATTTTGGCCATAAACTACTTCAAAATGATTCATGTGAGTAGCTGTATGGTAAGATGTTTTGTACCACCATTCAACTAAGGGTAACCATTGAGCCCACTGTTTTTTCCACTCAGATGAAAAACACCTCAAATATGTTTCGAAATATTTGTTGACAACTTCAGTCTCTCCATCTATTTGGGTGTGATAGGCACTACTGAGATGCAATTGGGTTCCATGTAGCTTGAACAATTCTTGACAAAAAATGTTGGTGAAAGTGGGGTGTCTGTCAGAGACAATATAATTAGGCATGCCATGAAGCTTGAAGATATTATCCATGAATATTTGAGACACTATGGTGACTATCAATGGCTGTTGAAGAGAACAAAAATGAGCATATTTGGAGAGACAATCTATGACCACCATAATGACTGACTTATTGCCTGATTCAGTTAAGCCTACAATGAAATCCATAGAAATATCTTGTCAAATAGCAAGGGGAATGAGAATATGTTGGAGTGTGCTTAGAGCTTTGATAGATTCTACCTTGTTTCATTGATAGACCTCACATTCAGCCACAAAGGTGCATATTTCTTGTTTCATACCCTCCCAGAAAAAAGAACATTTGACCCATTCATAGATTTTGGTAAACTGTTAATGCCCAATTGTGGGTGAGGCATGAAGTTCATAAATAACTGTGGATTTATGTTGGGATTTATTTCATAAATACAAATGGCCTTTGTAGAGAATCTCTTCATTATGCCAAGAGTAACCTAGAGAAACTGAAGAATTGTGTTTCAATTAGTAGATCAAGCTAAACATTTTGGGGTCTTGCAACCATTCCTGACAAAAAACATGAAGCCAATATGGTACAATGAAGAAGAGGTATAAAACAAACCCATCTTATTCATATTTTTGGGAAAGAGCATTGTCCACTACATTTTCCTTGACCTTCTTGTAAATGATCTCATAATCATCGCCAAATAGCTTGGTCGCCCTTTTTTGTTGTGTCGGGGATGAAATTCATTGTTCCGAGAAATACATAAGACTATGATGATCAATTTTGATTTGGAATCATTGAACCAATAAATAAGGACACCATATATCCACAACATGCAGAATATATAACATTTCCTTTTCATAAACGAATTGGCCCAAATGTCACTCTCAAAGTTGTTTGTTAGTAAAGGCCAAGGGCCTACCATCCTGTATGAGGACGGCTCCAATTCCTTTCCCATAAGAATCACATTCCAATATGAATGTATTTGTGAAGTATGGGAGAGTTAGGATAGGGGTCCAGCACATAGTATATTTTAAGTCTTGGAAGCCATGATCTACAACTGAAGTCCAAGTGAAAGCATTCTTTTTAAGGAGGAAAGTGAGAGGAGCTTCAATATTTCCATAACTCTGAACATACATCCTATAATATCCCATTAAAATTGTTAGTCCCTAAAGTTGCGCTCGACTGGTATGGGAAAGCTAGGGCATCATTGATTTTATTTCAAAATGTTTTTGAGGGTTTATGATTTGGTTTTGGTATAATGGTTGAAAACTGGGTCAAGTTTACAGCATAGCATGAAAATCAAGATTAAAACATTGCATATCCAATTAGTTGAATAATAGGTAGGTACATAGATGGAGTAAACCAATTCAAGAAAAAGGAAAGTAAAATATTCAATTTGTCAATTTCACAAAGTTTAGTTTCAATATATTATAAAGAAATAGGGGTATCATCTTGAAATCATTACTTGAAAGATTATCTCTACAACAAAATCTTCACTGTATAAATTAACATTCAAGAATCAAAAGCATCACAATTTGAATAATAAATTCAAGCATGAAAAATGAAATAAAAGAGTAGAAAAAAGAAGGTCTAACCATCCATATGCCTTTTCTATTAAGTGTCAATTGAACATACATGCCTTTTACAATAATCTCCACAAAAATTTTCTCTAGATCTCCAAATTTTCGACCACTTATGTCTATTTAAACTATCTATAAAACTTCTAGATCCTATTATCTAGAACAACTTTAAATGACTAGAATAAAAAAGTATCCATATACTAAATTATTTCACTCAAAATGAGCTTCTACCTCCAAAATAGTCCACAACTCAACTACTTGATAGAACAAACATTGTCAGCATTACATTTGACTCTACAAAATAGGGATTTTGTTTGACTCTGTACAGCAGATCGAAGTCTTAGAATCTCCTTGATCAAAATGGGTAATTATTTTCCATATCTCCTGGAGAACCTTTAAACAAAATTGTAACGAATCTTCATGTTACCTTTAGGATAAAATCGCAGTAGTGGATTTGTCGTTTTTCTGCTTGAGATTTGTGGTTAACAGAACATTGTGCAAGTAAAGTATGAAATTGATTTCCCTGAGTTCCTTAAGAAATTCCCTTTTCTCCTTCTTATTCTTTTTAAGACTTTGAATTCTTTCTTGCTGGCAAGCATTCCACTGTTCTATCTGCATCTTTTCCTTCTTTAATTGTTTTATGGTTTTCTGAAATTCTTTAATCTTTTCCTTATCAGTTCTTATCTCGACCCTAAATCCTGAACAATCTTCAGAGGGTGTATTTTCATTCAGATTTAAAGTAACACTGGGTTCTTTGGATTTAACCTAGTATTTTGAGATTAATTTTGAGCTATGTTCTTCTTCAGAACTTGATGAATCCATAGCTCTAGGTACATCTGGTAAGTAATTTGAGTCTTCCAAGTAATCCTATTTTTCTTCAGGGAATTCACTGAAGACTTTAGCCATCTCTTTAGCCTTATCTAATCTATTTGAAGCTCTCGTTATAGGGACTGTAGGTGGTGTAAGTTTTCCCTTTCCTTTGCTAACAAATTTCTTGGGAAATGGAGTCTCTTTTGCTCTTTTCTTGGTGCTAGTTTCAACATCCTTAGAATCATCTTCTATGATTATGGTGTTTTCTTCTTTAATTGTCGGATTGAACATTGCCTTTGAGTTCAGACTGTACTTATTAGTATCCCTGGTTGAATTTATCCGAGGTTTTTTTGATACACACACACCTTTATTCCTTTTTCCTTTGATTGCAACGTTCCTTTTGTTGGTCGATGGCATTTCAGACTTGACTATAGTTTGAGCAATGAGATCATTATCTGACTCTATCTCTCCTTTGAAATCTTCCTCAGGAAGAATTTCAATTTCAGGCTCCCATCTAGGTCTCTTACTTATGCTCTTCTTAGTTACCTTGATATCAGAAGATTCATCTTTCACAGGGTTTCCATTAGAAATATCTCGACTCTGTTTAATAGTTTTCCTCCCTCTGCCATTTTTTGGCTTATTGGATTGAGTGATAAGTTTTAAGGATTCAATGAGCCAATTCCAGGGCTTCTGTAATTCATTCAGGGAAAACATGACTAGGTTTTTAATCATGACTTGATGGAGCAAACTTCCTTTGGCATTAGTGTAAATCGACTGCACTTTCTTGGACATTTTTGTCAAATTTTTAAGTAGGAAATAAGGAAGATTTAAAGGGTAGTCACTATTTAGATGCATCAGTATTCTGATATGGTAGATGTAGACCAAATAAAACCTTTGTTCGCAGGTGATGTATCTGTGAATCACCACCAGAGAATTGTGGAGGCACAAGTTATGGCATGATTATTTGGCACTACGGGAATAGGCTTATTCCCATAGCGCGTTTGACAACTTGAAATTTGAAAATTCCAATAGCATAAAAGGAGACACTTCCAGTTTAAACAATGATTTTCATAATCAAACTTAAATAAATCATCAAATATTATAATGCAAACCATGAAACATCCAAAATCTAAAAGTAGAAAACAGTTGAAAGCGAAAACTAAGGGATGGGTAAGGGTTTATCACTAAACCAAGACAAAATTAGAGACTAACATTGGCTCCTTCTGGGGGTGGAGTTTTGATCCTAAACTCCAAGAACTATAGACCATTGCCTTTCCTTTATCTCCGATTCATTGATTCCCCTATGACTGTCTATCTTTTATTCTTCGCGTAACTGTAAAAGCAAGTCCATTGGGTATATGGAGTCTTTATTGAAAGAAAACCTATTGTACTAACTCTAACCTGTCGTACTTTTAGATGAAATAATGCTTCAAGAACCTCCCATTCACTCGCCCCCCAAAAATTTCAGTGTTATCTAAATTATGTAGAAGAAAAGTGTTATTGTTCATTACCTTAGTTATCCTGAAAGGAAAATACCACAGATTATCGAACTTTCTGTGTTTTTCTTTATCTTCTCTCCTAGCATCCCATCTCAATACCAAATATCCTTCATTGAAAACATCTTTCTTTGTTCCTTTATTAAATGTAGCCTTGATTTTGTTCTAATGAGCAACATATTTCTCGTTAACCTGTTCTCTGGCCTGCTGAACTTCAATGAGCTGAAAAATCCTTCTTTGTACATCATTGGGTTCTTCTTGTTCTTCTTGCAGAAACTTCAAAAATGGCAGGCCCAATTGAGTTGGAAGGATATGTTATGTGCCATATACCATCTGGAAGGGATATGTCCCAATAGATTTCTTGTTGCTGATGCAATCAGCCCATAAAGCAAATTTCAACTTGGAATCCCATCTTTTTTAATTTTATGCCAGCAACTTTTTGATAATCCTTACCAGTGTCTTATTGGAAGATTCAACCAATCCATTCCCCTGGGGGTAGTAGGGAGTATAATGAACCAATTTGATATTGCATTTATTGCATAATTCAAGCATGGAATTCGACTTAAAATCCTGTGCATTATCAGTGACCAACTTTTTAGGACAACCAAACCTGGAAAAATATATCCCTCTAGAAATCCCATGATTACCTTGTCTGTAGTATTTCGAGTCGAAATTGCTTCTATCCACTTTGTAAAGTAATCGGTGGCCATAAGAATCCACCCATGTTTCCTTGATGAAGTGGTATTAATCTCTCCAATGAAATCTAATCCCCACTATTGGAACGGTCCATGGGCAATGATTGGTTTAAGAGGCATAGATATAAGTTTCTGCTTCCCGACAAATTTCTGACAAGGTTCACATGCCTTGACCTGAGCAAAAATATCTGAGAATAGAACTAGTCAGTAATAGACTACTCTCATAATTTTGAAGGTAGTAGCCTTCAAATGATGATGACCTCCACAAACACCGTGATGCAGATCTTGAAATATTTGTTTAGCCTCCTTTTCATCCACACATCTCAATAGAAAGCCGTTAGGATCTTTCCAAAATAGGGTCTGATCAACAATACAATATTTTACAGCTCTCAACTTTAATGATCTGTATTTTGATTTATCTAATTATGGAGGTGATTGAAAATTCAGCAAGAAAAATACGATGTCTTTATACCATTCTGAAGAAACATACTTGTTGTTTATTTGTAAATCAATTTCTTCATTCTGAATAGAAGAGTCCTGTGTCAAATCTTAAATATGGTATAATCCAATTTCTTTGTAATTGGATTCTGTCATTAATTTGGTGAGGCCTTGTCCCTTTATCAGCTGGGTAGTCTTTATGGTGAGATCGTATTCCAAGATTTTGGTTATCCATTTCCCCCTCTTACCTTCACAATCGGGATGAACCAATATTTCTTTGACTGCACTGCTTAGGACATAAGAAGTAATTTTTTATTGAAGAATATACACTCTGAAAGATTTTAAAGCCTTCACTAAGGCATAAGCCTGTTTTTCTATTAGATCATACTTCAATTCAGAATCCCTGAGGGTTTTTCTAAAGAAGGAGATAGGCTGCTCGTGACCTTGTTCATTTCTTTGTAGAAGAACAACGACTATGGTATTTTCTGATGCAAATGAAAAAATCATGAACTCTTTAGAAAAATCTGGGCTAATTAGAATAGGTGCCTAAACAATAGCATGTTTGATCTTTTTGAAGGATTCTCTTGCCTCTAGTATCCACTTAATTTATGCATCCTTTTTCAACATGTCAGTGATGTATTTGACAATCTCTACAAAGTTAGGTATAAACCTCCTTAAAAAATTACTCTTACCAATGAAGGACTGAACGAACTTTTTATTTCTCAGAATATCGATTAGCTGAATAGCCTTTACTCTTTCTAGATCTATTTTAATTCCTTCAGGAGAAACAATGTGTCCAAGAAGCTTACCTTCCTCCATGGAAAAATGTGATTTTTTGGGATTGAGTGATATGTCGTACTTCCTGCATTTCTCAAAGGTCTGCTTCAAATGTTGTAAATGTTCTTCATCTGATGCTAAAAATACAGTGATGTCATCAAGGTAAATTACCACAAACCTGTCTTTCTCTCCAATGAAAGCTATATCCATAGCTCTTTGAAATGTAGCTCCAGCGTTCGTCAACCCAAAAGGCATCTTTTCGTACATAAAGGTGCCCCATGGAGTGGTAAAAGTTGTTTTTTTTTGGTCTTCTTCCATTACTGATATTTGATTGTACCCTGAATATCCATCTAGCATAGAAATTCTCTTTGCGCTAACAACCTTTTGTAAGATAGAATCCATTTTTGGTAATGGATAATTGTCTTTCAAAGAACACTTGTTCAGATTCCAGAAATCTACATAGAGCCTCATCTCTCTGTTCTTTTTCTTGACGGGCACAAGGTTTGCTACGCATTCTGAGTATCTTAGTGGCACTATGATTTTTTCTTCTAGCAGCCTCTTCAATTCCTTTTCTATTATTGGTAATAGTAAAGGATTGACTTATCTGAATTTCTGTTTTACAGATTTTGATCCAGGTTTCAGAGGGATTTTATGCTAAATAATTTCTCTATCAAACATTTTCAGATCTTCATAAGACCAGGCGAATATATCTGAATATTGTTTCATTAATTCAATATATGCTTCCTTCTACTTTTTTGATAGTTTCCTGGATACTTTTACCAACCTGGGATTTGCATCTGAACTAATGTCACAGTCTTCCACCTTTGTTTATTCTGTTTGGATAACAACCTTCTTGGAGACATCATTATGATCGAACAACCTTTCTAATGGAACCAAAACTTTAGGCAGATGGTTTGTCTTCAATTCGATGATCTTGTGACCAACAATAGTATCTTGAAGAATTTCTACAGTGTGTATTTTTGCTTATGCATCTTCATCATCTTGATCAATTAAAATATTAGAAAAGTCTTCAATGGTTTTCATAAATCTCTGAATTTCTTCATCATATTTAAAAACCTCCTAATGTTTTATATTATCTATAATTGAAGGTCTGTGTCTAACTTCAATCTGAAACTTCAGATTAGGAAACATCAGAGTTTTAAAATTGCTTGCTGCAAATGCCAAAGAATCAACCTACTGATTTAAATCCTTGTGAACAAAAGTAATATTGAATGCTAATAAGAAATTATACACATAATCCCACACCTCATTTCTGTATTATTTCAATCTTTATTGTTTGGTTTGATATATGTTTCTAACCTGATGAACAATAAGTTCAGAGTCTCCAAAAACAAACAACTTATTTATTCCCATGTCTCTTGCGACTTTCAAACCTAACAACAAAGCTTCATACTCATTGATGTTATTAGTGGTGCCAAATTCAAGTTTATATGACATTGGAATAACCTCCTTGGTAGGGGAAATGAAGACAATACCGGCTCTGGAACCTTCTTTAGAACAAGCCCCATCAAAATACATTTTCCAAACAAAATGGTCTTCAATATATCCTACTACAGTTATTGACTTTCTGACTGATACCTCTGCCATTTCCTCATCCATATGAAAAATAGAAGAACCCAGATCATCTTCTACAGCATATATAGGGTGATTAGTGGGATTATCATGATTACTTACCAAATAAGCCAGTTTGATTTCTCTATATAATCTCCATTGTTCACCACAAAAAACAGGTATGGTTGCATAGCTTAGGTCCATCTACAGAGTGCCACCTACCTTTTTAGCCTAAGATCTTGAAATAAGCATCCCAAATTTTTGTGGTATGTTAGCCACAATAACATCTAACACCACACTCTTCATAGGTAATTGGGAAAGAGTTACGACCAAATATTTCATAAGCCCAAGATATTTGAATTTCTTGGAATCAAAAGAATATAGATCATGATATGGTCTAGTAATGTCTAACCCTAATTCTTCCATCACCACCTTAGCCATGACATTATGCGAAGCACCAGAATCCATTAAGAAATTATGCAGTATCTTGTCATGAATATTTAGTGAATTGTAAAAAGGTGGAGAGGCATCAATTTTGTCTTCAATGTGAGGTCCAATAGTAATGGAAGGGTTTTCATCTTCAAGGTTGACTGTATCTGAGAAGGTAACATGAGCTGGAGCTTCTAGAGCCTTAAGGATAGTTTTTCTGAATGGTTCTGTTTTCAGAAGTTCTAATAATGGTACTGGAATCTTGATTTTGTTGATTTCATGTTCTAGATTGAAAGAAAAGACATTTTTATCTGGTTCTCTTATATCAATAGTGTTATCTTTGACAGGTTGCTTCAATGAATGATCCACTTGAACATTGGGAACACCTTTGATTGCCCTTGTCTTACCTGAAGTACTGGCTTTCTTTGTAGAAATAGGTATATCTACTTTAGGTGCTTGAGAACCAGATCTGATATTGTATATTTTCCCTGTAGGTTCATGCTGGACAATCTCCTATCCATCCCCTTCCTCAAACTGATTTGCAATCAAAGTATCTTCATATTATTTTTGTGTTACATGTAAAGGAGATGATTCGGAATCAGTCAAGTGAACTACAGAGTCTTCTTCTGTACCATCATTATCTTCCTCCTCATCTACTGCATTATTCTGAAAAGGAGATAACACCTTTTGGTCATCTTGATTTTTTCTTTCTCTTGGTAAAATATGGGGTACATTGTTTGGTCTCTTGAATTGATTTGGATTTCTATAATCGCCCTCCTATGCAGGTCTATTGGGTTTTTTTTGTTCCATATTCAACCTTGCCATCTCAGATGTCAAAGTTTTCAACATCTTCGTCATTTCATCCATTTTAATATTAGATGTTGAATTAGAAGATGAAGGCAACTCTTCTTTTTGCTTTTTTCTATCTCTATCATTTCTGGATTTCAATTTGTCTACTGCTAATATGTTTGATTTCACCTCAATGGTTGCATATTTCATTAGGATGAGGGTAGTGGATCTTCTTTCCCTAAGAAATAAGGAAAATTCAGCATCAAATGCATTGGCAAAAGTGATTTTCGTTGATGCCTCTGAAGGTTTTATCTCTTCTGGAATTTTACCGTACATCAGATTGAACCTTTTGGTAAAATCAGGAATTGATCCTCCTTGTTTCCTCCTTAAAGCACCAAATTCAGTAAGTTAATACTGAAAATCTTTTTTATCTGCCCATCGATTGAGAAAGGCCCCATCTAAAGCTACAATATCAGCTATTGAATTAGCAGGCAAACTCTTGAACCACTTTCTCGCTTCCCCATCTAAACTTTGTATGAATAATCTCATCCATACATCAACATTCTCTACATTAAAATTGTCTACAAAACTATAAAACAAACTCAAATGCTCTTCAACAGTAACTGATCCTTCTCCATTAAATCTAGGAAAATATCTCATATAATCATTTGGTGAAAAAGAATACATGACCTGAGGGAATACTAGGGGAGCATACATAGCTGCAACTATTTGGTCCATTCTGTCTTCGGCCATATTAGTTGTGTTCAAAGCTTGGGGGGTAAGCAAGACTGGTGATGTTGTGGGTGAAACAATCCCTTGTATATTACAATTTATATGTATTTTCCCTAAACCTTGTCTTTCAACAGATGGAGATTTCTCTTTTGGATTATGATCAACTAATGGACTAAGAAACAAAGGATTATCAAAATAACAATAATATGTTCTGAAACATTCAAATGAGAAATATTCACAAGATGACGAAGAAGTCTCTATTTCACTCTTAACACTTGTGCTGGGAACTCTCAAATCTCTAGTTTCAGACAACAAGTATGGATATTCCTATTTAATAAGTGAAATAAGAAACTTCCTTTGTTCTGAACTTAATTATGAAACATTTGTTGGGAATGAAACTGTATCAGACTCAACAACAGGCTTAATTTCACTTTCAGGTTTCAAATCTTCATTTGCTTGGGTTTTAATGATCTCAGAAGATTCTGCCTGAGAAATTTTTGAAGATAATTTCCCTTTTGAATGTGAAGACTGACCAGGAAGAAATTTAGGCTTTCTTAGTATTTTTTCAGACTCTGGCACTTCTGCTACAGGCTCGAGATATGGATTTTTCCTTGTTACTGGTCTCTTATTTGATGGTGGAGGATTTTTTGGAATTTTAGGTCCTTTCCCTTCTTTTTTAGGAGCCAGAATTACTACAGAGGAGTCGCCAAGTGAATAATCACAGTCTGTAGAAAATGTCCAAAATCTTGTTCACCATCAAGATCTGAATCTAGACTTGTCATTTCCCCAGGGAAGTTATCTTCGTTTCCTCGCTCCCCGGCAATGACGCCAAAAATGATAGTCCCTAAAGTTGCACTCGACTGGTAAGGGCAAGCTAGGGCATCATTGATTTTGATTTAAAATTTTTTTTGAGGGTTTATGACTTGGTTTTGGTATAATGGTTGAAAACTGGGTCAAGTTTACAACATGGCATGAAAATCAAGGTTAAAACATTGCATTTCCAAATAGCTGAATAATAGGTAGGTATATAGATGGAGTAAACTAATTCAAGAAAAAGGAAAGTGAAATATTCAATTTGTCAATTTCACAAAGCTTAGTTTCAATATATTATAAAGATGCACGAGTATCAACTTGAAATCATTACTTGAAAGATTATCTCTACAACAAAATCTTCACTGTATAAATTAACATTCAAGAATCAAAAGCATCGTAATTTGAATAATAAATTCAAGAATGAAAAATGAAATAACATAGTAGAAAAAAGAAGGTCTAACCATCCATATGCCTTTGCTATTAAGTGTCAATTGAACATACATTCCTTTTACAGTAATCTCCACAAAAAGTTTCTCTAGATCTCCAAATTTTTTACCACCATATGGTCTGTCTTCTGTCTATTTAAACTATCTATAAAACTTCCATATCCTATTATTTAGAACAAATTTAAATGACTAGAATAAAAAAGTATCCAGATCCTAAATTATTTCACTCAAAATGAGCTTCTACCTCCAAAATAGTCCACACCTCAACTGCTTGATATAACAAACATTGCTAGCATTACATTTGACTCTACAAAATAGGGATTTTGTTTGACTCTGTACAGAAGATCGAAGTCTTAGCATCTCCTTGATCAAAACGAGTAATTATTTGCCATATCTCCTAGAGAACCTTTAAAAAAATTGTAACCAATCTTCATGTTACCTTTAAGATAAAATCGCAGCAGTGGCTTTGGCATTTTTCTGCTTGAGATTCGTGGTTAACACAACATTGTGCTAGTAAAGTCTGAAATTGATTTCCTGAGTTCCTTAAACAATCCCCTTTGCTCCTTCTTCTTCTTTTTAAGACTTTGGATTCTTTCTTGCTGGCGAGCATTCCATTGTTCTATCTGCATATTTTCCTTCTTTAATTGCTTTATGGTTTTCTGAAATTCATTAATATTTTCCTTATCAGTTCTTATCTCAACCCTGAATCCTGAACAATCTTCAGAGGGTGCAGTTTCATTAAAATTTAAAGTAACAATGGGTTCTTTGGATTTAACCTGGTATTTTGAGATTAATTATGAGCTATGTTCATCTTCAGAACTTGATGAATCCATAGCTCTAGGTACATCTGGTAAGTAATCTCAGTCTTCCAAGTAATCATGTTTTTCTTCAGGGAATTCACCGATTCCTTTAGCCATCTCTTTAGCCTTAACTAATCTAGTTGAAGCTCTCATTACAGGGCTTGTGGTGGTGTAAGTTTTCCCTTTCCTTTGTTGACAGATTTCTTGGGAAATGGAGTATTTTTTGCTCTTTTCCTGGTGCTTGTTTCAACATCCTCAGAATCGTCTTTTATGATTATGGTGTTTTCTTCTTTAACTTTTGGATTGAACATTGCCTTTGAGTTTAGCCTGTACTTATTAGTATCCCTGGTTGAATTTCTCTGAGGTTTTTGTGATACAAACGCACCTTTATTCGTTTTTCCTTTGATTGCAATGTTCCTTTTGCTGGTCGATGGCATTTCAGACTTGAATGTAGTTTGAGCAATGAGATCATTATCTAACTCTGTCTCTCCTTTGACATCCTCCTCAGGAAGATTTTCAATTTCAGGCTCCCATCTAGGTCTCTTACTTCTACTCTTCTTAATTACCTTGATATCAAAAGATTCATCTTTCAAAGGGTTTTCATCAAAAATATCTCGACTCTGTTTAACAGTTTTCCTCCCTCTGCCCTTTTTCGGGTTATTGGATTGAGTGATAGGATTTAAGGATTCAGTGAGCCAATTCCAAGGCTTCTGTAATTCGTTCAGGGCAGACATGACTAGGGTTTTAATCAGGAGTTGATGAAACAAACTGCCTTTGGCATTAGTGGAAATCGACTACACTTTCTTGGACATTTTTGTCAAACTTTTAAGAAGGAAATAAGGAAGATTTAAAGGGTAGTCACTGTTTAGATGCATCAATATTCTGATATGGTAGATGTAGACCAAACAAAACCTCCCTTCATAGGTGATGTATCTTTGAATCGCCACCAGAGCAGTGTTCCATTCGGGTTGAACCCAGCTGCGAGGTATTCCCCTTCTCCAATCTAGATTCTGCTTATCTAGAATGAGGATTTGATTTACAAATTCGATAACCACATGATCCTTCCATCATATTTCCCCTCCAACCACGAGCCTACAAGCCTTGGCTATAGTTTTCTTTGTCACCAGCATCAACATTTTATCGATTTCAACCTCGTGACCATCGAAGTTCAAAGCAAATTCCATTGAAACCTGGTCGTCATAACCTTGAAATGTGGTGAGGAACTCAAACCATCCAGTGTCTCTGAATCTTTGGGCCATCTGAGGGTAGGCTTCAAGAAGTTCGACACCTTCTGGTTCAATTCTGGCAACTTGTCCACTCCTCTTTGGCGCCATTAAACTCAATTCTACAACCATCGTCCTTGGGTTCCTAATTTAATACCTGCAATTGTTGTTATACTCTGTTGATTTGAATGAATACCTATATTTCTCCCTGCAAGGATGAATTAAACCAAATCGAACCAGTCACATATAATAATCATTAAACAACAGGTGATTTTGAAATGAACCCTGTGTGCGTGCATAACAATTATGTTCTGAACCTATTGGATTTAGAAATGATTCCCAAACTTTTGTGGGAACACACAAACTCTTAACTCATGAATATTGTTATCATAACTAAATCGGGATAGCAGGCGCAAGTTATGGCATGATTATTTGGCACTACGGGAATAGGCTTATTCCCGTAGCATGTTTGACAACTAGAAATTTGAAAATTCCAATTGCATTAAAGGAGACACTTCCAGTTTAAACATTTTTTTTCATAATCAAACTTAAATAAATCATCAAAGATTATAAGGCAAACCATGAAACATCCAAAATCTAAAAATAGAAAACAGTTGAAAGAAGAAAATGAGGCATGGGTAGGGAGGGTTTAGGACAAAGGTTTCTCACTAAACCAAGACAAAATTAGAGACTAAAAAAAACCATAAAACCATGCAATATATTAAGAGTTTTAGGGCGAGGCCAATATTGTATAGATTCAATTTTCTTAAGATCTGCTTGAACACCATCCTTGCTGACAATATGACCCGGGTATTCCTTTTCTGAGTCACCAAAGGGACATTTAGATTGTTTGAGGAAACATTGGTTCTTAGAGAGAAGATGGAGAACTTGATTCACCTGGGAGATATGGGATGGCCAAGTTTTACTATAGATGAGAATATCATCAAAGAAAACTAAGAAAAAATTATGGAGAAAAGGACGAAAGACATGATTCATAAGACTTTGGAAAGTAGAAGGAGAATTACACAATACAAATGGAATTACCAAGAATTCATAATGACCATAATGAGTGAAAAATGAAGTCTTGGGAATGTCTACTTCTTTCATATAGATCTGGTGGTAGCCAGAACGAAGGTCCAATTTGGTGAAGTACTCAGTAGCCCTCAATTCATCCAAGAGGTCATCAATGACAGGAATGGGGAATTTGTTTTTTATTGTGAGTTTTCTGAGGGCGTGTAAATCATGAAATATGCACCAGATACCTTATTTATTTAGTACCATGACCACAAGGGAAGAATAGGGTCTATCATTGGGAAGGATAACACAAAATTCTAGTAATTCATGAACAATTTTCTCAATTTCATTCTTCTAGGAAAAAGGATGGCGATAAGGCCAAACATTGGGAGGAATATTTCTCAAGATGAGAGGAATGGAATGATAATGAAATCCAAGAGAATGGGGAAGTTCCTTGGGGGTGTTAAAAACAACTTGGTGGCAGGAGAGGATAGATTGGAGGTTGCGATGCATAGAAGGTGTCTCAACAACATGAATGGGGTGTATTTGGCATATAATTCCAGAATGAACTTTTTTGAAGATATTTTCCATGCGATGGGAACTGATGATCTTAGGGGAGACTGTTGTGATGCCTTGGAACTTATACTATTGTCCCTCCTATTGGAATTGCATGGTTAAGTCCTTAAAATCCATGATAATGGGCCCTAGAGTGTGTAACTATTTAGAACCAAGAACAATGTCAAAACCACCCATTTATATAGAAAACATATCGGATTTTAGGTAATACTTACCAATTTGGATTTGCACATTGTCACATCATCCTCCACATCTCATGGAACCACCATCAGAAATCATGATTTGAAAATTATTGATGTCACAAATGTAACAATTGAATTCTTGGGAAATGTGGAGATGAATAAAGTTATGTGTGCTACCACTATCCACAAGGATTATGAATTTCCTATTTTTTATGTAACCAATTAATTTGAGAGTTTGGGAAGAAGAAAAGTTAGTGAGGGAATTAAGTGAAATCACCAGGTGGACATCTAATGAGTTAGAGGGTGGGGTGAGGTCAGATGGCGGTGGTAGTTCCTCCACAGGAGGAACAACAACAACTTCTTCATAAATATTTTTAGTCACAACCATAAAAATATTTTGTTCCTTACACTTGTGCCCAGGAAAATATTTGTTATCACAATTTTAACAAAGACCCTTGAGTTGACGTTCATCCCTTTCATCCCTAGTTAATTTCTAGATCTTAAGGGGAGTGGAAGGAGGGGAAAAATTGGTGGTTTTAGGGCGAGGAGGAAAGGAGGGTTTGTGGGTCTGGGAGGATAAAATCTGTTGGGATTCCTTGGCTTATTGAGTAGCTTCCAACCAAGTTTGGGGGCATTCCATGAGAAAATGGGCACTAATTTCATCTTTGAGGCCAGTGATAAATAATTCCCTAAATAACACATCTGGCATGCCCTCCTTTATGACATCCAAGTGCTCAAATGAAACAATAAAGTATTGCACTATCCCATACTGATTTAACTTGGTCAAATAACCTAAATGGTGGGTGTCAAAGTCAAAGCAGTCATAAATTTCGGCCACAAACTATGTCCAAGAAAGATACCATTGGTGTTTCTTTTTCCTCCATTTCCACCATTTCCATCATTTTGGATCCAGATGTAGGACACCAGAATGAAGCATGGATAAATCATTAGTAATTTCATTCAAAGAGAAATAATGTTCCATTTTGGTGACACATCCTGTAGGATTTGCTCCATAAAAAAAATTCACCTCAATTTTGGGAGGGTGGAGGTCTCGAGAAAAGTGGGTAGTATGAGGGCCTTGGTAATGGAAAGAGTCATGGTCATCATTATAAGATGGTTGTTCAGAAGAGGAAGGGTTTTGGGAAATTCCCAAGAAGTCTTCTTTGATCTCTTTAATGTGGGAACATTGTTCCTTAAGGATATCAATAGTTGAATTGATTGAGCTAAGGTTGGCACTGATAGTCTTCATGTCTTCCTTGTTCTGGTGGGTGTCAGCAATCAAGGCATTGAGTTATTGAGCTTGTGTGGTAGTCATTTGGACAAATGAGTAGGAAAATGGTATAGGGGAAACAAAAGGGGTCTAGAGGGGTGGGTGGGACCATGGAGAGGGTTTCAAATGATAGGTACCACTGCGATCATGAAAAAAATGGGGATACAAAGGGATAGGAGCCAAATAAGGGTGTCAGAGATAGGTTGGGTCCACAAAAACAAATTGTGTTAAAAATGATAGGTACCACATGAATCGGGGTGAAGAGAGGAACCTAGTGGGATAGGCCCCAAATAAGTGTGTTGGCAGGACCACTATACTATTTTTATTTTACTCCAGTGGATTTATACTCCGACTTGAATAATACTGTAGTGAAAAAATGCCCAAATTATTAACAAGAAGAAATTTGTAGTAATTTTGCAACCATAATGTAGAAGGAAACGCTACGTAGCAGTAGAGATTGTTTGTTCTTTTTTTTTGTTTTTGTCCCTAGGGATAGGATATTCAGGGTTTCTATAGAAAAGGGTTTTCTTTGTGCTATATCTCTATGATATACATGCGAGGTCCAATAGTATTACGCATCCTAATATCTCATGGCACCAACTAAGGAGACTAGATTGTTCCCTTAGTTGTACTACTCAACTACCCAGGGAATAGACAATATCTTCCCGAGTGTTGTTCTCAGTGGCACTATAACAGTCATGTGACCGATCGGTTTATCTATGGAGGGATTCGGGAGATATAGGCTCATCAGCATACATGTGTTTTCTGATGCGCTACCACTCGAAGGGGTACCAATAGGGGTTACAAGGGTGGCCAATAGATGTGCGCTTAAGTGCCACTTGTATTTCCTACGTGTATGACTCCCTGACCATGGGTTTATACATGTAATGAAATATCTATGTAGCTTTAAGAAGCTAGAATACGTCTCTACCCAGAAAAAAAAAAATTAACCCATAATTTTCTGCCAAGAAAGGTGCTCTGATACCACTTGTAGTATTCCAGATATAAATAATATGAAGAACATAAATATTTTAGCTAGAAATAGCAGAGAGACAATGATATAATCATAACAATACTAGAATAATACCAGAATAACACCAAAAAGAGCACTCTGATTACTAATAGAAATGTTCACTTGCCTCTTCGAGGGGGAAACCTCCAACAAAGAGGAGATCTATTACAATAATATACAAGAAGATATTTTGCATACCCTCTACTTCTATTTATACTAAAACTATCTATCCAAAAGAACAATCTAGAGGAAGATCCTTCTAAAAGCGGAAGCTTCTATTAGGTCTTCTTAAATTTGACTTATTCTTCCTTATTGCTAGGCCTTATTAATATTGGACTTTATTACATGGAATTATATTATTCTACCTACATGAGGGGTTAGGAAGGTTAGGTCCCTAACAAATATCCTTTGTTGTTCAGTTACCTAACTCAAACGCTTTTACAAAAAAACTTATATTGGTCAATCCATCATACCTAGGTGGATCACATAACTTTGTTCCAATTTAGTGAAAGAATCTTGTCATGCTTTCCCATTGTCTAGTTGATACTTCATGCATCATTTTCTACCAATAATCTAGTCCTTTCTCTAAATCTTATGCACATAAATTGATACATCTCCAACTTAGCACACCATCTGCAGTGGGGTTTACATAATCATCCATCTTCGCAGTCATGTTATACAATTTGTTAATTTTGTTTCCTTTTTCTGGCTCTATGTATCTCTTTCCTTTTGTTGGGTCCAATGGTGAAATCACTTTCAAGTCTCCAAATTCAAATATCATTTCCCTCTATTTCAGATTAATAATCGCATGACTATCAAATTCTCATTCAATTCCCATTAATCATGGATATGGTTGATTATCATCCACAATCTCAATAACTTCAAGGTTTGTTGTGTTTCACACCCCATCTATGTTCACAGGTACTCTTGTCAATCAACCAATCGGTACTATCTTGTGCTAATTTGTGAGACTTAACTGAACAAGAGACCAGATCAACGTGGGATTTCCCATCATCTCCCAAGTATGTAGACAAACAAATGCTTTCCTGGGTCCTCTAACCCAACCCATTAGAAATTTGGCAATATTAGGGTATTATCTACCCCAACCATCTTTGTTTTTTGTAGTACCTTCTCTTGGTGATGCTAGTTGATTCTGACTCTACACATTTCTTCCACTGCTTTTATTTCTACTACTCTGTCGTGCCTTACTAACTATAAGTTATTTTGATAAGTATTCAACTATTTTCTCATATTATGGTGACACATGGGGGGTCATGGATTTGATACAATATATATTTTGAGTAGGACATAATGGATATTCTATTATAGGACTAGATTGGAGGCCCTCCTTCTCTCATTTTATGTGTGCTATCTCCATGATTTGGACTAGTATGAAAGGTCCTCTCCACTCTATATCACTATGCGAATCTCCTTTATTATCCCCAGTATTTCATCTCTTGTACCTCATTCCATTGTGAAATACTCCAAACTTGTCTTCTTCATTTGATACAACCTCTTTAGTTCTATGCATCATAATTCCCTCTCTTCCTTCTTTATTTCTTACTTCACTATCTCATGTCCTCGGACTATCCTCTTATCATCCCCTAGTTCCCTTATTTTCATGAGCCCCTTATCAGTTAGAATCCATGGTCATTACACACTTGTCACACAACAACATATTTATCCACATACCCAATGATTTCACAAACCTTCCACGCGGACCTTTAAAGAAGTCCCTTTCTACAACATTGTATGGCTAGGTACAATCTACTACAAATTATGTAATATATCCTCCTAATATACTATCCAACCATAAATCAAGTGGATGATTATTTTGATTAGCTACATAATTCAATTGTGTTACCAACTGAGGAGTCTAATTCCTCAGCGTTACAATTCGGTACTTTCCAGTGTTCTCCACTAATCTTTCTAGCCACTCAGTCAAAATAATCGGAAATCCACCAAAGAAAATTTTATGTAGTTCTATGTACACATACCTTTGAATCCATTTCTCATTTATCATTCAAGGTTTTCTATTCTCTTTCCAATCAAACTCTCATTCCTTCCCTTCCAACCATTCTGAGATCTCTTTCTTAGTCAACCTCCAAAACATTCCCTCAATCATAGATTATAGGTCTCGGAAATAGAGTCGTTTGTTGGCACACTAGTGTAAGAGCCAAGGTTCAATTTATCTTAACCAATAAAACCATTCATATGAATCACCTATATGTAATTGAAGTCTCACCTGAGGTATCTATTGGGGCCACAGGAACCAAGTTTCTGCAGTAGTGAGGGAATGGGATGTGATCATGATATTCATTCTTACTTCTTTGGTATACATGTGTGATTCAATATTTTTTCTTCGTGGGTTACTTAGTGGATTCAGTTACATATTTCCATTATACTCATATTGAAACATAAACCATGTACTATAATATTCATAACTATTATGCAATGATCACACATAAACCAAATCTAGGCTAACATACATCAAGACAATATCCATGATCAATGACATAAAACACAATAAACACAATAGTTAACGCGGTTCACCCAACTTTGGGCTACTTCCATAATGGATAGATAATTTATTATTATTTCGCTAATTGTCTTAGGCTCGCGCATTGTGCTTACAAAGATACATCATGTTATCTTTTCCTTCACCTAGCCTAGCCTCTCTACAGTGCAAGCTCTCTCTATGTGCAATATCTCCTTAACATTTAGACATAGACTCAACAGTAAATCTATATAACATTGTACCACTCTTCTCTCAAACAGAACAAGAGAGAAAACACCAAAAAAGGGGACCCCTATATTCCCAACCCATTATGTATTTATACATGAATTCTAGGGATTAAAACCTTACTTGTTTCATCCAAAAACCCTATTACAATTCATGACAACTCGAGTTAACTTGTTGTTCGATCTGTTTTTCCTTCTTTGACACCTTAATATTGTTTTTTCACTCTGACTGTCATTCTTCCTTCTTTTTCATGCCTTTCTTCTTTTAGTATGATGAACTATTATCCTTCCTTTTCACCCACTTTATTCTCTTACTTTATTACCTTATTTAATCTTCTACTTTATTCTTATTTTATGTGCATTGTACTCCGTAATGCACCTCAATCACATAGTCTCAAGCCTTCCTTGTCTTCCTTCAAGAATATTATTTCTGCATTGCATGTACAACACCTTGAGCCTATGAAATTGGAACCCGGAGGGAGAAATGTTATAACAAATGAAGATTCGGTCTCAGAAAGATTGGATAGGTTTTTAGCGTCAGAGAAATTGATAAACAATGGGCTTATGATGAAAACATGTTTCTTTGCAGGTAGCCTTTCTGACCATTTATCTATTATTTTGAAGCTCGAGGTGGGAAGAAAGATTCCAAAGGCACCTTTAAAATTCAACCCATTATGGTTGGATGACATTGATTACTGGGCGGTAGTAAAATAAAATTGGAAACATATACATATTTTTTCCTCTAATTCTCCTTCCCTTACGTGCCAATTTGCAAAAAACCTATAAAGAGTTAAGGAGGATACAAAGAGGTGGATGAAAATATACAAAGGTATATCCAAAGATCAATTGACGGAGGATGAGGGAAAATTACAAAGATATATAGGGACTTTGCTAGAAATTCCTTAACAATTCCCGAAATTGTCCAGTTGTGATCCCTAGAGGCTTCCCATCATTCTATGGTAGAGAAAGAGGAACAACCATGGTGCCTTAAGAGAAGGTCCATATGGATCAAGGAAGGGGAAAACAACACTCTTTTTGTTGATATTATGGTAGCAGCGGGAGGCATTTACCTCCATGTGTAAACCTAACAAGGATAGAATACTCTGAGAAGCAAGAAGAAACCCTATGAGTTGGATAATAACCCTAGAAGACTTGTTGGATCAAGAAGGTAATTTATATTAGGTTATTAGCCTCCAAGAGAAGAAGTCATCCAGAAATAATAATATATACTGAACAGACAGATACCCAGAATGAGAAGTCGGCCTAGGCAGTTAGCCAGAATTAGTATAAATGGAGGAGGCCAGTTATCATTCTGGAAGGCAGTCTTAGAATTGCAGAGAAGAACTTGTGCGCACTGCAGTTGCCCAGTTTCTATGTAGGTTTGGAGGAGAGTTGTCATTGCAGCTGCTGCAGCTAGCAGTTATGCTTGGACTATCTCTTGGCTAGGGTTTGGACTATCTGATCAACTCTTGTTGGTGCGCTATCCTTGGGGAAAGGTGCGCTACCCTTTTTTTGGCTATCTAACCTAGGTTTTTCTTCTAGAGTGATTCTTTGTCAAGGTTAAGGTGCTCGGAGGGTGGCTTCGACCTATGGTTGGGTGACAATAGAGATATTGTCAATGGTAAAATGAGCACAATATTTCATATTCTAATAGGTTATGGGCCCACACCTCCTTCATTCAGTCTAACCGCTGGAAGGAAACATATCGAAAAGGATATTATGCTTGTTGAACAACTACCACTAAGGTTTCTAATAGGAGAAGTCACCAGAGCACTGTCGCTAGGGTTACTAGCAGGTGTAGTTGCAGAAACCCTAATCCTCTTGTTGAGACACCTTTAAGTGAAGAGATTTACCTAATCTCTAGACATATCAGTGCACCCTAGCCTAGAACATCTCTTGGTACTCTCAACAAGCCAAGACGTCAAGTTTGAGTTTGTGGTCAAATCTAGGGTTTGATCACGTCAAAGAAGCCATGACTTATTCTATGAAGTCAGAGAACAAGTTAGATGGAGCCTTTAACTTCAGATCATGGAAGATAAGGATTGACCTCATCCTTGCCAAGAATAAAGTGTTGGATATCGTGAAAGGAAAGATCGTGAAACCAAAGTTTGAAGAAGGAAAAGAGAAGGAACCACAAAAAATTGCAGCTATGGAAAAGTTCAAAGATGGTGACATCAGTGCTATGAGTATCATAGTAGAATCTATAAAATACCATTTGATACCCTACATATCCCATCTTAACTCATCAAAGAAGATGTACGATGCCCTAACAAACCTCTTCTCAGTTAGAAACATTGGACAAGGAATGAGTCTAAAGAATGAGCTCTGTGACATGAATATAAATGATGACGACAACATAAAATCATATTTTTTGAGAATATCTCAGTTAAGAGATCAACTACAAGCTATTGAAGATATCATCTCAGAGAAGGAATTGGTAAACATAGTACTCAATGGCCTTCCCAAGACATGGGATGCATTTTCTGCAAGCATGAACAAAAGAAAGGAGTATCCAACATTTGAAGAACTTTGGACTTGTTGTGCTCAAGAAGAATCAATTATCAGTGTGAAAGAGAAACACCAAAAGAAGTATGATGATCAAGCCTTCACAACAAGATTCAAGAATTTCAGGAACAAAAGGAAGTTTGGCTCAAGGAGGAAGCCAAATCAAGAGAAAGACATTTCAGAAATACAATGCTTCAACTGTCGAAAGTATGGTCACTACAAGAATCATTGTCCTGGGATAAAGAAAAGGAAGGGGATGCACGAAGCATCAGTTGTCGAAGAAAAGGAACCTACAAAGAATAC
Organism: Picea glauca; assembly: GCA_000966675.3. Classification (NCBI taxonomy): domain Eukaryota; kingdom Viridiplantae; phylum Streptophyta; class Pinopsida; order Pinales; family Pinaceae; genus Picea; species Picea glauca. The sequence continues at coordinate 73,160 of JZKD02S2083042.1, read as the reverse complement.
CAAGAAGGATGAAAGAGACTTCTTCTTCTAAAGGTAACAATACTCTTATTATTTCTTGTACATATCTTGTTTGCATTGTCTCTGTACATATCCTGTATATCTATCTCTTAGAAGATAATGTGTTCAAAGAAGAAAAATACCTATGAAAGAACAACAAGATAAGGATTGATATCATTGGATAATATATGAAAGAATGAAATACATCAAGCAAATCACGTGGAAGCTATTGCAAGATAAGCCGAATAAATCATGAAGAGACTTAAAAGAAGCAAAGATAGAAAGAAGTCAGCAATCAAGAGGAAATTGGTGAAAGACTTATGACGTTTTATAGAAGACAACAAGACGGAAGCATGGACTAAGTTAGACAGAGAGAGCCAATTATATATTGAAGAAGACAATAACAATGCAGACAGAAGCATGGACTCTGTTAGATGGAGGGATCTGATTATATGCACTCATACATGAAGCAAGGATTAGGAGGGAGCTAATCATGTGATCCATTGAATATGATGAAGTATATATCCATGATAGTAACCATGAAAGACAGTACGTGCTCAGTTCAACCTCAAAAGAAGTCTTCTTCAAAGAGAATCCTTAAAGTATCCATGGTTATCCATACATATCTATGATCCTATGATGAAAAGAAGTGGAATGTTTAGGGCATGGAATCTATAAGAAACTCCATGGACCCAAAGGCTAAATAAAAACATGAGGAAGAACATGAGGATTCCAGGAAAGGAGAGAAGCATGAACAACCAATAATTGTATTGATAATCACAATATTACCAGCCTAATATCAATGAAATCAAGCAGAACTAAAATTTGTGATGAAGAACAATGTACGAAAGACTTATGAATGAAAGCATTGCAAGATCCAGAACTATAGGTTCTCCCAGATGGAGGGAGAAGACTATGATTTCTCATTCCAGTAAACCATACATACCTCTACATGAGTCATTATATCATCCATGGGTTGGAGTGCTACATCAAGATGAATGCAAAGACTGTTCTCCAGAATAATTGAACAAAGATCATATGAAGAGAAACCTCAAGACTTTGAGGCATACCAGAAATAGACCCTTGTATACAGATGAAAGAAGATAACTTGGTGAAGAACCTCCAATGCACAAAAAAAGCGTCGTGAATATTCTTTGTATTGTATCAAGATGATTACTCAGTAGATCAGATCTCATGATGACAAAAGAAGTGCCACATGGATATGTTCCAGTTTTCCAACAATGATATACTTTATTGATCAGAGCTACATGAAGCCTTCAAAGAAAACCAGTACTCCATAATGAAGTACATTTGAAATAAAGCATTACATTATCGGTGAAGAAGTTTAGAAAGGAGAAAGAGGTTATCCATTACATATCTCCACAGATGAGTAGATAAGAAGACATTTTGGTAAATCTTTTGTCCAAAATGAAAGAGTTTGCATACTCGAGTTGGAGCTCATGGAGATGAATTCCTTATTGAAAAAGGAAGAGGTGACTCCCAGGTTGGGAGGGAGCAATGATATGTATTGATTTATGGACATACATTTTTTAGTTCGAAAAATGGTCCAGGATGAGAAGCTTCCTTTCCAGTTCGTAAAGTGGATTGATATTTCTGACGGACATTGATCTCCCATTGTGGTTAACATGGGAAATGGTCCATATTGCTAGTGTATCATAGACAACAAATTCCCATTGTGGTTAACATGGGGAGTGGTATAGGGAAGTCTCTCTTATTGAGGGTTACTCAAGAAGACTGGCTCACCTCGTCAGACAATGATTTCTCGTTATGGTTGACATGAGGAATGGTTTGTTTTGGAGGTTGATATAGGACAGTCTTTTCCTCTTGTGGTTAACATAGGAAATGGTTCAGACAGTCATTCCTTAGGGTTTATACATTCTCTCCAAGGTGCACTTTGATTAGTGTAGGAGGAATGGCCCACGGTGGGGAATGGTCTAGTCTCAATAATCAAGGACAAACATTCCTTAGGGTTTATACATTCTCTCCAGTGTGCACTTTGATTAGTGTAGGAAGAATGGTCCAGATTCAGAAGATAAGACAATTATTCTTCCTTTCTTGAGAATAATAGTCTAGATATCT